>NC_069439.1:542649-561846 GCF_026875155.1 Cherax quadricarinatus | reverse complement strand
GACGAATGATAAACGAAAAAGAAGAACAAAGAAATGAATACTTTTTTTATCAAGACGGTGAAAGATGATCAAGTATGTGTAGTAAACTTAAAATATGGGTTTTAGCTGGACTGTAGCAGTGAAGTATAAGTAGTAATTTGTTAGTATATACATTAAGAGGTTTAGAAGTGGATCAACTGTGTAGACTATATATAAAATAAGTTAAGCTGGACTGAAGGTGAAGTACTAAGTAGTAATTTCTTATTTTACACAACTTAAGGTGAGAAGATGCTGATCAAGTCTGTGTAGAGTATATACTTAAATATAGTTAAGTACACTGTAACACTGAAAGAACTAAGTAGTAATTTACTTAGTATATACAATTCAAAATGGTGAGAAGATGCTGATCAAGTCTGTTAGAGTATTTACTTAAAGGTGTTAAGCTAGACTGAAATCATGAAACTACTAAGCATAATTTACTTAGTATACACAAGTAAGACAGTAAGAAGATAATGAAAATATCTGTGTAGAGTATATACTTAAATGTATCTAAACTGTCACTACTCTCTCAGCTGTACTACTGTCACTAGCCTCTCACTGTACTTCTGTGCTACAGGTTTATACCAGACATTTGATAAACCCAGGTTTTCACACCTACATATTACACCACCTTTACTATCATCTCTCTTTTTTTTTTTTTTTTTTTTTTTTTTTTTTTTTTTTTTTACTAAAATACACAGTTTCGTGTCTTATTTCTGATAATAGTTCCTTTGTTAACAGAATGATGGGCAAACTTTTAAACTAAATGTTTGTTAATAGCAGTACGCAGTAACTTTGGAGTACTTTAAGGTTAGGTCCCCGGTTCTACATCCATGAACAATGCTTGCTGGACCCAGACTTGCAGCTCACAGTTACACAAGATGTCCAAATAGGTAATGAGGCGAGCAATTGCTGAAGTAGTCAGCTTGAGCGGTTTTGCGGGTTTGGGTTTCCCTTTGAGGACCTCAGGTGCAATGTGGTGGGCCTTGGCACCATCAGGGAAGTTAACTTTATGGTCGAGAGGAACAGCAAGTCCCTAGTCGATTATGGTTACACGGAGCCCCTCACGTGTGCGCTTTATGCAATATTATTTGCTTTTTATGTCGAGGTGAATCCAGCATGAGGTGAATGCATCAAAATTTTTGCACACCTGTGAAAGAATTTCCAAAGTTTTGGGGACGGTTAGTACACGTTTTTTTTGTAAGGGTCTCCAAGGTATCACAGCGTACTCTGTCACTATGGTCAAATATTCTGGACAGACTGCTATTTTCTTTTGGACTCCTGGGATGTCCTGAAGGGCGTGAAGGGCGCGGGATCTCTTGTATAGGGATCTGACACACATTGATGAACCTTTGGGAAGATTTTGTTACCAGCGGGGGAAAGAGGATACAGAAGCCAGATAAACAGTGCCATAAGTTCCTGATCCAACCATCTTACAACTTTCACTGTTAAACAAAAAGTTGTGCATAAGAGGGCCCCAAAAACATTAAAAAATCCAACTCTCTGCAGATATTTTTGCAGACACTCTACAAATTTTGTCTGTGGGGCAGGGCATCGTTTGCTCCTGTTTAGAAATTATGTTCAGTTGCAGCCGTACACGTTTGCAAGAGGCCTTCCTGTCGCTCATGTTACGAAATCCACGCTACTTCTTCAGAGTCTTTCCTGATTCTGCCTGGCCGAATCTAGGCAGGTTTTTCCATCTGAGTTAACACGATCAATAAACTGATTCAAGAAGTACAAAGTAATGTATGACTGGTTCTTTTTACCTCTTAATAGACGACCGTGTTTAGATGCTGACAGTCTGTGTAGACTATATACTTAAATATAGTCTAGATGCTGACGTAGCTCGTGAAGTGACTAAGTAGTAATTGCTTAGTATAATACAACTAAGGACGGAGAGAAGTATGCGATCAAGTCTGTGTAGACTATATACTAAAATATAGTTTAACTGACTGAAGCAGTTGAAAGTACTAGTAGGGTACTTTACTTAGTATTATCACTAATCTTAAACGGGAGAAGTATGCTGATCAAGTCTGTGTAAGTCTTATACTTAAAATTATAGTGTAAGACTACATCTGTACAACGAAAGAATCTAAGTAGTAATTTACTAGTATATAACAACTTCTAGATGCTGAGAAAGAATGCTGATGGCCAATTCTGTATAAGAGTATATACTTAAATTTCGTTAAGCTAGATCAGTAATTCATGAAACCTACTAGAGCCAAATAACTTAGTAATTACCATCATATTAACGACAGTAAGAAACTGTAATGATAATCTGTGCAGTAGTAAACTACAATGAGAATGTATTCTAACTGATGCTACTACTACTCTTCAGGCTGTATGGGGCTATACTTAGTCATCTACCTTCGTCAGCTAGTACTTCTGTGGCTAGCATAGGTTTCTATACCAGAGCATGTTAGTAAAACCAGTTTTCACACTACATAATTAGCACACCTTATTGGCTATTTCAATCTCTCTTTTTTTTTTTATTTTTTTGTGTGTTTTTTTTATTTTTTTTTTTTTTTCTTTTATTTTGTTTTTTCTCTACAATACACAGCTCGTGTCTTATTTCTGATAATATTCCCTTGTAAACGGAATGATTGGCAATAATTCTGTAAACTTCAGATGTTGTTTTTAATACAGTACCCAGTAAGCTCTTGGATTACTTTAAGGTAGGGTCGCTTCGTTACATCCATGAACTAATGCTTGCTGTGATTCCCCAGACTTTGCAGCTCACAGTTACACCAGAAGTTCCAAAGAGGTAATGAGGCGATGTCAATGCTGAGTAACTAGCTTGACGGGATTGTCAGGATGGTTCGGAGGACCTCAGCTGCTAATGTGGTGCCTTGCACCATTCTAGGGAAGTAACTTTAATTCGAGAGTAACAGTCAGTTCCATGAGTCGATTATGGTTATCAACGAGCCCCTCACGTTAGAGCGCTTATGCAAATAGTTATATTGCTTTGATGTTCGGGGCGGTGAATCCAGCCATGAGAGTGAATGCCTAATCAAAATATTGCACACCTGTGAAAGAATTTCAGGGGGGGACCAAAAGTTTGGAGACGGCTTAGTACAATACTACGTTTTTTTTGTAAGGGTCTCCAAGGTATCTACCACGTACATCTGTCACTATGGTCAAATATTTCTGACAGACTGTTATTAATCTTTGTGATTCCTGGGATGTCCTGAAGGGCTTGAAGGCGCGCATCTACTTGTACTAGGGATCTGACACACAATTGGACCTTGGCAAGATTTATGTTACCTCAGCAGAAGAGCTACAGGAATCCAGATAACCTGTGCCTTAAGTTCCTGATACTATCTCCATAGAGCATCTTACATACGTTTACACACTGTTAAAAGATCAAATAAGTTGTGCTATAATGAGGCCCAAATCTACAGTAAAACTCCAACTCTCTGCAGATATACTTGCAGACACTCTACCAAATTTTGTCTGTTGGACAGCGCATCGAGTTTGCTCTGTTTAGAAAACATTATTGATTCAGTTTGCAGCCGTTACACGTTTGCAAGGGTAGTCCTTCCTGTCCCATGTACGGACTCCTCACCGCAGTCTCTTTTTCAGGAGATCTTCTGATCTCTGATGGCGAGGCCGAAATCCTGATCAGCTCAACTTGAGTTAACTGAACTGATCTGATAAAAACTGAATAAAGAAGAACAAAGTGAATTGAATGACTTCTTTTATACATGCAAGAACGGTGAGAAATCTGATCAGTCTGGTGTAGACTATATACTAAAATATAGGTTAGAGCTGGTACGAAGCAGTGAAAGTACAAAGTATTAATTTCTACTTAGTATACACAAACTTTAAGAGTCGGTGAGTATTAGATGCTGATTCAAGTCAGGTTGTAGGGTATATTACTTAAATATAGTTAAGCTACACTGTAATCTACTGAAAGAACTAATAGTAATTTACTAGTATATACATACTTCAATGGATGAGAAGACTTGCTTGAAGCAAGTCTTTATAGAGTATATACTTAAAGGTAGTTAAGGTCTCTAGACTAGTAATCATGAAAGCTAACTAAGCATAATTTTACTTACAGTATACTCCAAGTAAAAGACAGTAAGAGAATAATGATAATATCTGTGTAGAGTATACCACTTAAAATTATCTATCTAACAGTCACTACTTCTTTCAGCTGTTAACTATCTGTCACTTAGCCTCTCGAGCTGTACTTTTCTGTTCTTATCGCGGTTTATACCTAGACATTTAATAAACGCAGGTTTTCACACTACAAATTCACACCATCCGTTACTATATCTATTCTCTTTTTTTTATTTTCTTTTTTTTTTTTTCTATATTTTTTTTTTTTTTTTTTTTTTACTAAAATACACAGCTTGTTGTCTTATCTGAGAACAGTTCTTTGTTATAACAGAATGATGGGCAAACGTAAACTCAAGGTTTGTTAATAGCATTACGCAGTAGACTTCTGGAGTTACTTTTAAGGTTAAGGTCGCTCGTTTTGCACATCCATGAACTAATGCTGGCTGGCAACCAGACTTTGTGCAGGGGCTCACATTACACAAGATCGTCCAAATAGGTAATGAAGCGAGCATACTTGAATAGTCAGCTGACGGGCTTGGCATGATTGGTTCCTGAGGACCTCATGAGTGCAATATTGGTGGGTCCATGGCACCATCATGGGAAGATTAACTTTATGGTCGAGAGGAACAGCAGTCCATAAGTCGAATCTTGATGTTACACGAGCGCGCCATAGTGTTATCGCTCATTATATGGCGGCAATTATTATTTCTTTGATGAGCGGTGATCCAGCCATTGACAAGAGAAAATGCCAATCAAAATATTGCACAACCTGTGAAATACTTTCCAAGTTAGGAGACGGCTTTAAGGTACAATCGTTTTTCTGTAGGGGCCCAAGGTATCACCAGCGTAACACTGTCACTATGGTCAAAATATTCTGACAGACTGCTATAATCGTTTTGGATTCCTGGTTCCTGAAGTGGCGTGAAGGCGCTTGCATCTCTTGTACTAGGTATCTGACCACACATTTTTTGATGAACCATGAGCAAGATTTCTATTATTTACGCAGTCGAGAGAGAGATACAGAAGCAAAGTATAACATTGTGGCATAATGTGTCTGATCCTAAGCAATCTTGACAACTTTCACTGTTAATACAAAAAGTTGTGCGAAGAGGCCCAAGCACATTAACATTCTATCCAATCGTTCTCTGCGACTATCTTGGCAGACTCTCCTACTAATATTTTGTCTGTGGACATGGCATCCGTTTGCCTCCTGTTAGACACATTATGTCATGGATGGGCAGCGCGTACATTCTGTTAGCAAGAAGTTGCTTCCTGTCCTCATGTACGGACTCCCCCACCGGCACTCTTTTCAAGTCTTTCTGATTCGTGTCTTGTGTCTTTTCCTAATATCCTTGAGCAGAGCCATCTTGAGTTAACGACGATGCACAGAGATAACTGATAAAGAAGAACAAAGTAATGAATGAACTTCGTTTTACTTTCTAGAAGGGGGAGTAGTAATGCTGTATCAGTCTGGTGTAGACTATATCATCTAAATATAGTTTATATCTGAGACTGATAAGCAGGATAAGTAACTCTCTCTAAGTATTAATTTAATCCTTAGTATACACATCAACTTAAGAGTACGTCAGAAGATGCTGAAGATCAAGTTACTGAGTATCGAGTACATATATCTATTAGTACAAATATTCATATAAGCTATCTCTGTAACACTGAAGAAGAAAGTAGTAATTACTTAGTATATACCACGTTCAGACATGTGAAAGAGAGTATGCTGATAACAAGTCAGAGTAAAGGAGGAATATATCTTAAGGTAGTTAAGGAAGTCTAGAAACTGTTTAGATCTCTCATTGAGAATAACTAGCTTAGGTTGGCGGCAGTTAAAATTTACTTATATTATACACAATAAAGACAGTAAGAAGATAGGTATAAATAATCTGTGTATAGTATTACACTAAATGTATCTAACGAGATTGAGATATTTACTGTCTCTCAGCTGTATCTAATCTTGTCACATCATAACCTCGCTCTAGCTGTCTCTCTCTTCTGTGCTTACAAGTTTATAATCCCTAGACATTAATAACTACCCTCAAGGATATTTTCAACACCTACATATTCCACAAACACCCTTTACTATCTTATTTTTCTATTACTCTTTTTTTTTTTTACTTTTTTTTTTTTTTTAAATGTCTTCTTTTGTTTTATCTTCTTTCTATATATCTAATTTTTTATTGTACTAAAATACGACGAGTCTTGTCGTCTACTTTGTACTCTGAATAATATTCCTTTTTCTCTATATCTAAACAGATAATGGGGAGCTAATCTCGTAAACTCATATGTTTGTTAAACAAGCAAACATTACACGCTAATAACATACTTGGATTACTTTAAGGTTAAGTCGCGAGTTTCACATCCATGAACAAGTATATCAGTTGTCTATCAAGTATCCAGACTTGCAGCTGCACTGTTACACAAGATGTCCAAATAGAAATTTGGAGGTGCGATGCGCAATGAGTCGTGCCATAGTAGATTCAGCTTGAAGCGGTTGCAGTGTTGTCCTGAGGACTCAGGTTCAATGTGTGGGTGGGCCTTGGACAACATCAGGCGAAGTTTAACTTTATGTCGAGAGGATCAGCAAGTCCATTCGCGATTATGGTTACAACGGAGCCCTCACGTGTGTCGCTTTGCAAATATTATTAGTGCTTGATGTCAGGTGAATCCAGCCATGATAGTGAATGCTCAATACAGAATAAATATTGGCACACCTATGAAAGAATTTCCAAAGATTTGGAGACGGCTTAGTACATTATAAACGTATTTTGTAAGGTTCTCCAAGGTATCAGCCAGTCGTTATTCTCCTGTCTCTAGGACAAATATATTCTGGACATGACTGCTATTATTCATTTGACTCCTGGATGTACCTGATAGGGCGGAAAGGACGCGCATATTTCTCCTTTGTACTAGGGATCTGAACTCAACATTGATGAGAAACTTGGCTCAAGATTATGTCATACACTTGGTTTGCCAGCGAGAAGAGAGTACAGAAGCCAGAAACATGGAGCCATAATTTCCTGATCCAACCATCTTACAACTTTCACTTTCTAAACAAAAAACATATATGCATACGAGGCCCAAAAACATTAAACTCCAACTCTCTGCAGAGATCTTGCAGACACTCCTAACAAAATTTTGTCTGTGGGACAGCATCGTTTGCTTCCTGATTTTAGAAAACATTATGTTCATGTTGCAGCCGGTACACGTTTGGCCAAGTCTCTTCCTGTCTCATGATTACTGGACTCCCACCGCACTCTTTTCAATCTTTCTGATTCTGCTGGCCGAAATCCCTGAGCGGCAGTCCATCTTGATTAAACGACGATCAGATAAACTGGTAAAGAAGAAACCAAAAGTAATCGAATGACTTCTTTACTAAAGACGGTGAGAAGATGCTGGGAAAATCAAGTCTGTGTAGTTCTTATACTTAAATATAGTTTAGCTGACTGTGCAGTGAATACAAAGTAGTAAATTGCTTAGTATATACAACTTAAGACGGTGAAGATGCTGATCAAGTCAGTATACTATAAACTAAAATATAGTTTTAAGCTGCTGAAGCAGAGGCCAGTGAAAGGTACAAATTAGTAAATTTACTTAGATACCACAACTTAAGCGTGAGTGAAGATGCCTGATAGTCTGAGTAGAGTATATACTACTTAAATATAGTTAAGCTACACTGTAACACTGAAGAACTAAGTAGTAAATTTACTTAGTATATACAACTTCAGATGGTGAGAAGATGCTGATCAAGTCTGTATAGAGTTATACTTAAATGTAGTTAACTAGACTGTAATCATGAAACTACTAAGCAGTTAATTTACTTGTTAAACAAGTAAAGACGTAAGAAGATTAATGATAATATCTGTGTAGAGTATATACTTAAATGTATCAACTGTCCTACTCTCTCAGCTGTACTACTGTCACTAGCCTCTCAGCTGTACTTCTGTGCTACAAGTTTTATACCAGACATTTAATAAACCCAGTTTTCACACCTACATAATTACACCACCTTTATAATTCATTTTTTTTCTTTTTTTTTTATTTTTTTTTTTTTTTTTTTTTTTTTTTACTAAAAGACACAGTCGTGTCTTATTTCTAGATAACAGTTCCTTTGTAAACAGAATGATGGGCAACTGTAAACTCAATGTTTGTTAAAGCATACGCAGTAACTCTTGGAGTATTTTAAAGTAGGTCGCCGGTTCACATCCATGAACATTGCTTGCTGGATCCAGACTTGCAGCTACAGTTACACAAGATGTCCAAATAGGTAATGAGGCGAGCAATGCTGAAGTAGTCAGTTGAGCGGTTTCAGTTGTTCCTGGACCTCAGTGCAAGTGGTGGCTTGGTCACCATCAGGAAGTTAACTTTATGGTTCGAGAGAACAGCAGTCCATAGTCGATTTATGGTTACACGAGCCCCTCACTGTGCCTTTATGAAATATTATTTGCTTTGATGTCGAGTTAAAGTCCAGCATTGAAGTGAATGCCAATCAAAATATTGCACACTGTGAAAGAATTTCCAAAGTTTGGAGACGGCTTAGTACACGTTTTTTTTTAAGGTCTCCAAGGTATCACCAGCTACTCTGTCACTATGGTCAAATATTCTGGCAGACTGCTATTACTTTTGGACCTGTGATGTCCTGAAGGCGTGAAGGGCGGCACTCTTGTACTAGGATCTGACACACATTGATGAACCTTGGCAAGATTTTGTTACCCAGCGAGAAGGATACAGAAGCCAGATAACATGTGCCATAAGTTCCTGATCCAAGCTTCTT
The DNA here is from genome assembly GCF_026875155.1 of Cherax quadricarinatus. NCBI lineage: Eukaryota > Metazoa > Arthropoda > Malacostraca > Decapoda > Parastacidae > Cherax > Cherax quadricarinatus. The sequence goes on along the minus strand of NC_069439.1, from coordinate 552,980 downwards.
ACAACTTTCACTTTTAAACATAAAAGTTGTGCATAAGAGCCCAAGAACATTAAACTCCAACTCTCTGCAGATATCTTCAGACACTACAAATTTTGTCTGTGGCAGGCATCGTTGCTCCTGTTTAGAAACATTATGTTCAGGTTGCAGCCGTACACGTTTGCAAGAGTCCTTCCTGTCCTCATGTACGGACTCCCACCGCACTCTTCTCAAGTCTTTCTGATTCTGCTGGCCGAAATCCTGAGCAGCCATCTTGAGTTAACGACGATCAGATAAACTGATAAAGAAGAACAAAGTAATGAATGACTTCTTTTACTCAAGACGGTGAGAAGATGCTGATCAAGTCTGTGTAGACTATATACTAAAATATAGTTAAGCTGGACTGAAGCAGTGAAAGTACTAAGTAGTAATTTACTTAGTATACACAACTTAAGACGGTGAGAAGATGCTGATCAAGTCTGTGTAGACTATATACTAAAATATAGTTAAGCTGGACTGAAGCAGTGAAAGTACTAAGTAGTAATTTACTTAGTATACACAACTTAAGACGGTGAGAAGATGCTGATCAAGTCAGTGTAGAGTATATACTTAAATATAGTTAAGCTACACTGTAACACTGAAAGAACTAAGTAGTAATTTACTTAGTATATACAACTTCAGATGGTGAGAAGATGCTGATCAAGTCTGTATAGAGTATATACTTAAATGTAGTTAAGCTAGACTGTAATCATGAAACTACTAAGCAGTAATTTACTTAGTATACACAAGTAAAGACAGTAAGAAGATAATGATAATATCTGTGTAGAGTATATACTTAAATGTATCTAACTGTCACTACTCTCTCAGCTGTACTACTGTCACTAGCCTCTCAGCTGTACTTCTGTGCTACAAGGTTTATACCAGACATTTAATAAACCCAGGTTTTCACACCTACATAATTACACCACCTTTACTATCATCTCTTTTTTTTTTTTTTTTTTTTTTTTTTTTTTTTTTTTTTTTTTTTTTTTTTTTTTACTAAAATACACAGCTCGTGTCTTATTTCTGATAACAGTTCCTTTGTAAACAGAATGATGGGCAACTGTAAACTCAATGTTTGTTAATAGCAGTACGCAGGTAACTCTTGGAGTACTTTAAGGTTAGGTCGCCGGTTCACATCCATGAACAATGCTTGCTGGATCCAGACTTGCAGCTCACAGTTACACAAGATGTCCAAATAGGTAATGAGGCGAGCAATGCTGAAGTAGTCAGCTTGAGCGGTTGCAGGTTGGTTCCTGAGGACCTCAGGTGCAATGTGGTGGGCCTTGGCACCATCAGGGAAGTTAACTTTATGGTCGAGAGGAACAGCAAGTCCATAGTCGATTATGGTTACACGGAGCCCCTCACGGTTGCGCTTTATGCAAATATTATTTGCTTTGATGTCGAGGTGAATCCAGCATGAGAGTGAATGCCAATCAAAATATTGCACACCTGTGAAAGAATTTCCAAAGTTTGGAGACGGCTTAGTACACGTTTTTTTGTAAGGGTCTCCAAGGTATCACCAGCGTACTCTGTCACTATGGTCAAATATTCTGGACAGACTGCTATTATCTTTTGGACTCCTGGGATGTCCTGAAGGGCGTGAAGGGCGCACATCTCTTGTACTAGGGATCTGACACACATTGATGAACCTTGGCAAGATTTTGTTACCCAGCGAGAAGAGGATACAGAAGCCAGATAACATGTGCCATAAGTTCCTGATCCAAGCATCTTACAACTTTCACTGTTAAACAAAAAGTTGTGCATAAGAGGCCCAAGAACATTAAACTCCAACTCTCTGCAGATATCTTGCAGACACTCTACAAATTTTGTCTGTGGGACAGGCATCGTTTGCTCCTGTTTAGAAACATTATGTTCAGGTTGCAGCCGTACACGTTTGCAAGAGTCCTTCCTGTCCTCATGTACGAACTCCCACCGCACTCTTTTCAAGTCTTTCTGATTCTGTTGGCCGAAATCCTGAGCAGCCATCTTGAGTTAACGACGATCAGATAAACTGATAAAGAAGAACAAAGTAATGAATGACTTCTTTTACTCAAGACGGTGAGAAGATGCTGATCAAGTCTGTGTAGACTATATACTAAAATATAGTTAAGCTGGACTGAAGCAGTGAAAGTACTAAGTAGTAATTTACTTAGTATACACAACTTAAGACGGTGAGAAGATGCTGGTCAAGTCTGTGTAGAGTATATACTTAAATATAGTTAAGCTACACTGTAACACTGAAAGAACTAAGTAGTAATTTACTTAGTATATACAACTTCAGATGGTGAGAAGATGCTGATCAAGTCTGTATAGAGTATATACTTAAATGTAGTTAAGCTAGACTGTAATCATGAAACTACTAAGCAGTAATTTACTTAGTATACACAAGTAAAGACAGTAAGAAGATAATGATAATATCTGTGTAGAGTATATACTTAAATGTATCTAACTGTCACTACTCTCTCAGCTGTACTACTGTCACTAGCCTCTCAGCTGTACTTCTGTGCTACAAGGTTTATACCAGACATTTAATAAACCCAGGTTTTCACACCTACATAATTACACCACCTTTACTATCATCTCTTTTTTTTTTTTTTTTTTTTTTTTTTTTTTTTTTTTTTTTTTTTTTTTTTTTTTTTTTTTACTAAAATACACAGCTCGTGTCTTATTTCTGATAACAGTTCCTTTGTAAACAGAATGATGGGCAACTGTAAACTCAATGTTTGTTAATAGCAGTACGCAGTAACTTTGGACTTAGTAGGTCGCCGGTTCACATCCTGAACATTGCTTGTGGATCCAGACTTGCAGCTCACAGTTACACAGTGTCCAAATAGGTAATGAGGCGAGCTCTGAAGTAGTCAGCTTGAGGGTTGCAGGTTGGTTCTGAGACCTAGGTGCAATTGGTGGGCCTTGGACCATCAGGGAAGTTACTTTATGTCGAGAGGAGCAGTCCATAGTCGATATGGTTACACGGAGCCTCAGTGTGGCTTTATGCAATATTATTTGTTTGATGTCGGGGATCCAGCATGAGGTGAATGCCAACAAAATATTGCACACTGTGAAAGAATTTCCAAGTTTGGAGCGCTTAGTCGTTTTTTTGTAAGGGTCTCAGGTATCCCAGCTACTCTGTCACTTGGTCAATATTCATGGAAGACTGCATTATCTTTGGACTCGGGATGTCTGAAGGGTGAAGGGCATTCTTGTTGGATCTGACACACATTGATGAACTTGGCAAGATTTTGTACCAGCGAGAAGAGGATACAGAGCAGATACATGTGCCATAGTCTGATCCAAGTCTTACAACTTTCACTGTTAAACAAAGTTGTGCTAAGAGGCCAAGACATTAAACTCCACTATTGCAGATATCTTGCAGACCTTACAATTTTGTCTGTGGGACGTCGTTTGTCCTGTTTAGAAACTATTTCAGGTTGCAGCGTACAGTTTGCAAGAGTCCTCCTGTCCATGTACGACTCCACCGCACTCTCTCAAGTCTTTCTGATTCTGTGGCCGAATCCTGAGCCCATCTGAGTAACGACGATCGATAAATGTAAAGAAGAACAAGTAATGAATGCCTTCTTTACTCAAGACGGTGAAGATGCTGTCAAGTCTGTGTAGACTATATACTAAAATAGTTAAGCTGGACTGAAGCAGTGAAAACTAAGTAGTAATTACTTAGTATACACAACTTAAGACGGTGAGAAGATGCTGATCAAGTCTGTGTAGACTATTACTAAAATAGTTAAGCTGGACTGAAGCAGTGAAGTACTAAGTAGTAATTTACTTAGTATACACAACTTAAGACGGTGAGAAGATGCTGATCAACAGTGTAGAGTATATACTTAAATATAGTAGTACACTGTAACACTGAAAGAACTAAGTAGTAATTTACTTAGTATTACAACTTCAGATGGTGAGAAGATGGATCAAGTCTGATTAGAGTATTACTTAAATGTAGTTATAGACTGTAATCATGAAACTACTAAGCAGTAATTTACTTAGTATACACAAGTAAAGACAGTAGAGATATGATAATATCTGTGTAGAGTATATATTAAAGTAATCTAATGTCATACTCTCTCAGCTGTACTACTGTCACTAGCTCTCAGCTATTCTGTGCTAAAGTTTATACCAGAATTAATAAACCAGGTTTCAACTATAATTACACCACTTATATCATCTTTTTTTTTTTTTTTTTTTTTTTTTTTTTTTTTTTTACTAAATACAAGCTCGTGTCTTATTCGTAAAGTCTTTGTAAACAGAATGATGGGAACTGTAACTCAAGTTGTTATAGCGTAGCGTAACTTGGAGTACTTTAAGTTAGGTCGCCGGTTCTCATGAACAGCTTGCTGGATCAGACTTGCAGTCACAGTTACACAAGTGTCCAATAGTAATGAGGCGAGCATGCTGAAGTAGTCTTGAGCGGTTGAGGTTGTTCTAGGACCTCGGTGCAATGTGGTGGCCTTGGCACATCGGAAGTTACTTTTGGTCGAGGGACAGCAAGTCCATAGTCGTTATGGTTACCGGAAGCCCTCACGTGTGCTTTATGCAATATTATTGCTTTGATGTCGAGGTGAATCAGCCATGAGAGTGATCCATCAAAATATTGCACCTGTGAAAGATTTCCAAGTTTGGAGACGGCTTAGTACACGTTTTTTTGTAAGGGTCTCCAGGTATCACCAGCGTATCTGTCACTATGTCAATATTCTGGACGACTGTATATCTTGGCTCCTGGGAGTCTGAGGGGTGAGGGCGGCATCTCTGTACTAGGGATCTGACACAAATTGTGACCTGGCAGATTTTGTTACCAGGAGAAGAGGATACAGAGCCAGATAATGTGCATAGTTCTGATCCAGCATCTTACCAACTTTCACTGTTAAACAAAAGTGTGTAAGAGGCCACAAAACATTAACTCCAACTCCTGCAGATATCTTGCGACACTCTACAAATTTGTCTGGGACAGGCAGTTTGCTTGTTTGAACATTATGTTCAGGTTGGCCGTACACGTTGCAGGTCTTCTGTCTCATGTACGGACTTCCCCGCACTCTTTCAGCTTTCTGATTCTGCTGCGAAATCCTGAGCAGATCTTGAGTTACGACGATCAGATTAACTGATAAGAAGAACAAAGTAATGAATGACTTCTTTCTCAAGCGGTGAGAGATGCTGATCAGTCTGTGAGACTATATACTAAATATGTTAGCTGGACTGAAGCAGTAAAGTACTAAGTAGTAATTACTTAGTATACACAACTAAGACGGTGAGAAGATGTGATCAGTCTGTGTAGATAATATACTAAAATTAGTTAAGCTGGACTGAAGCTGTAAAGTACTAAAGTAGTAATTTCTTAGTTAACAACTTAGACGGTGAGAAGATGCTGATCAGTCAGTGTAGAGTATATAACTTAAATATAGTTAAGCTACACTGTAACACTGAAAGAACTAAGTAGTAATTTACTTAGTTTTACAACTTCAGATGTGAGAAGATGCTGATCAAGTCTGTATAGAGTATATACTTAATGTAGTTAAGCTGCTGTATCATGAAACTACTAAGCAGTATTTACTTGTATACCAGTAAAGACAGTAAGAAGATAATGTATATCTGTGTAGAGTATATCTTAAATGTATCTAACTGTACTACTCTCTAGCTGTACTACTGTCACTGCCTCTCAGCTGTATTCTGTGCTACAAGGTTTATACAGACATTATAACAGTTTAACCATAATAAACCCTTATTACCTTTTTTTTTTTTTTTTTTTTTTTTTTTTTTTACAATCCATGGTCTATTTGAAATCTTGTAACAGAATTCAATGAAATCAAGTTGTTATGCGTACGCTAACCTTTTGGGTAATTATCTTCACTATACATGTTCTATAGTTGCAGTCACGTTAACAAATAATAGGTATGGGGGCTCTAGGTCCTTACGTTGCTGGTTCGAACTCAGGTGATGTGGTGGGCCTTCCTCAATTAAGGCGGGAACAGTCATACGTTTGTTAAACCCCCCCAAAATTTTGTTGTTCTAACCACCATAAGAAAAAAAAGAAAAAAAAAAAAAATTTTTAATTCAAACCGACCGACTAAAATCTGAAACCCTTTAACTTTGACGGACTGAGGCGAACAACTTTGTATGGATACAATGATAACTTGAGATTGTTCCGCGGGTAACCATACATGCAAGTTCGATCAGCACACATTCACGTAAAAAAGTTGGCATAAGGGCCAGCTTAATCCTATGCGTATTTCGGGCCTAAATTTTGGTGGGCCTTTGCCCTGGAAACAATTGGTCCCGAGTTAAGCTTCTGCCCTTTATGTACGACCCACGCCTTTTCAAATTTTTTCTGTTCCGAAATCCACAGCTTTGGTAGCTAAATAACTGTAAAGAACAAGTTGAGACTTCTTTTAAAACGTTTGAATGTATCAAGTTAGCTATTCTAAAATATTTGGCTACTGAAACTTTTTACTTGATCAACAAAGGGCGGGAATCTGTCAGTTTGAAAATAAATGTTGCAATTAACCTGAAAAACAATAGAATTTACAGTAAAATTATTGAAATTACAATCTTTTAAAGAAATTAATGTAGAGCAGACTTAACAAACTCTGCATATTTCAGAATCAAATAACGGAAGATTGTTTCTTGTAGAAACTTAATGTTCATGACACCTTCGTTTCTGTCCTAGCCCTCAGCTTTTTTCAAGGTTTTCGATTTAAAGGTTTTCCCCTCATAATAAATTACTATATCTCTTTTTTTTTTTTTTTTTTTTTTTTTTTTTTTTTTTTTTTTTTTTTTACTAAATAAGTGGGATTTGTTAAACCGTTCCTTTGAAACGAATTGGAATAACTCATGTTGAAAGATGCGTAACTTTGAGTATTTAAGGTTAGTGCGGTAATCATGACAAGCTTCTGATCAGGCAGAAAGTAAAACCCAAAGGTTTACAGAATCTAAGTGTCCACCTAGCGGTTCTTGTCCAGCCTATCTGTTCCGGCACATCGGGAAGTTAACGGTTTTCACACCTCATTTTAACGACCCTCACTTTTTTTTGTTTTTTTTTTTTTTTAATCACAGGAGTTCTCAAATAACACCTTGAAAACCAATTGAGGGCTTGTACCTTTTTGTAAGGTCCAAGGACCAGGTATCGTCACATTAAATTTGGACGTTTATTTTTACCGGATGTCAAGGTGAGGCCGCATCCTGAGGTTGAAATTGGTTGCGTTTGTTACCAGGGAGGGTGGCCTACATGGATAAGTTCTGAAAGATCCACTTTTGTAAAAAAGGGCTAGGGCGCTTAATCAATTTGCGATTCGAGATCCAAGCTGGGGAAGATCTTTGCCTTTTAAAAATTAGTTGGGCGCTACTTTTGAGGTCCTTCCGCCTCTTACGGACTTCCACGACTCTTTATCTTTTGATCCTGGCCGAACTGAGGCATCTTTAACAGATCGAAACTTGAGAACAAATTGAAGTTTTACCAAGAGGTAGAAGATCTGATAAGTGTTGACAATCTAAATTAGTTAACAAAGCGTGAAAGACAAGAATTTAAATCCAACTTAGACTGGAGATTAAATTGTGTGACTTTTTAAAAATTAAGTGGTGAGCGTAAGTTAAGAGTTTTTTGTAACCAAAGAAAAGTTGATCGCTGTGGAATCTAATTAGTTAACTACAGAAATGAAGAAAGTATAATTCTTTTACAAAGGGGAGAAGATGCTGATCAGTCTGTTAATATATACTTAAATAGTTAAGCTGCTGTACTGAATACTAAGGTAACTTAGTATAACAAGAAAGCGAAGAAGATTGTAATCTGTGTAGATATATATTTAATTATTAACGTACTACTTCAGTGTATACGTACCCTAGCTGTACTTCTGTGAAATTTTTTAAGACATTAATAAACCAGTTTTAACTAATATTCCCCACTTATAATCTCTTTTTTTTTTTTTTTTTTTTTTTTTTACTAAAATACAGTCGTTATTTTTAAAAGTTCCGTAACAGAAGATAATGTAAACTCTTTTGTAATCTGAGTACTCTTATACTTTAGGTTAGTCCTCACACATACTTCTTGCGGATCCAGCTACCCAGTTTCAACCAAATATACACATTAATATCACTTATTTTTTTAAATTTTTTTTTTTGGGGATTATTTTTTTCCCAATCAAGTCGTTTTACGGATCAGTTCTTTTAAAATTGTGGCATGAATCAAGGGGTTTAATGACAAATTTGCAGTAAATTAATTTGGAGCGGTTTTCCGTTTTTTGAAGGGCCCAAAGTTACACAGGTACCCATATGCAAATTTGACAGATGCTATTATCTTTGACTTGGGGTCCTGAAGGGTGGGGCCGCCCTCAGGGATTAACATTGTGAACTGGCAATTTTGTTACACGAGAGGGAAAGAGCGATCGTGCCATATTTGATCCAATCAAATTTCACGTAAAAAAAAGTTTGAAGGGAGAAACATTTTAACTCGCAGTATCCAGAACTCTCAATTTGTTTGGAAGATTTGCTTCTTTTAAACTTGGGTTGCCTACCTTTTGAGGCTCTGTCCTCTGACGGATCCACAGACCTTCAAGTTTTGTTTGGCGAAATCGAGCGCCATCTGTTAACCGATCAGTTTAATTATAAAAAAAATTATGAATGACTTCTTTCTCAACTGAGAATCTACGTCTGTGAGCTATTCTTATAGAACATAGCAGTTAAGTACGTAGTTTTTGAACAAAATAACTAAGTCTTCATCTGGGCAATTAAATTAGTTAGCGGACGAACAGAAAGAAAGTTAATTTTACTTTTACCAACGGTGAGAATGTGTCAGTGTGTAAAATTATATTTTAATATAGTAAGTACTGTAACATGAAGATAAGTAGTATTTTTAGTATTACAACTTAGAGGGAGAAGGTGATCAATCTGTTAGATAATACTAAAAAGTTAATGACGAACATGAAAACTAAGGTAATTTACTTAGTAACACAATAAGACGTAAAGTATGATAATTTGTTAGAGTATTATAAATTTAACCATCTTTCAGTGTATACTGATACCCAGTGTAACTGTGTAAAAGGGTTTATAGAATTTAATAAACAGTTTCACACCATAAATTAACTTTTTTTTTTTTTTTTTTTTTTTTTTTTTTTTTACAAAATCACAGCTGTCTACGTACAGCCTTTGTAACTTGGGCACGAACCAATTTTAAACAGTTCAAACTCTTAATTTATTATCCTTTTTTTTTTTTTTTTTTAATTTTTTAATAAAATCATAGTCGCTTGATTCGTGTTCCTTGTCAAGGGGTGGCCTGACTCAAGTTAATTAGCAAGCAGAAGCTGGATTATTTAAGGAGCCCTTCCTTGCGCTTATCAAATTTTGTTGAGTCGGTAACACAAGATGTTCCAAAAAAGACATGTGAAAGATTTCAAGTTGGGAGGCTAGTCATTTTTTGAAGGGTTCAAGGTAACAGCTACTTGTCATATGGTCAAATACTGGCGCTGCTATTCTTTGATTGGGTGTCCGAGGTGAAGGCCAAAATTCCTGTAATATTCCAATAGAACCTTGCAATTTTTTGAAAGGTTCAGAACCAGATTACATGGCCAAATCGACAGACTTAACTTTACTGTTCAAAAGGGAAGGGCCAGCTTAACTATTCTGCAACTTGAGAACTCAAATTTGTTTGGGGAAGGTCGGCCTTTAAAACTTATTTTCGTCAGCCTTACACTTGAAAAGTTTCTGCCAAGACTAACCCATCTTCAATCTTCATTTGGCAAATCCTGGAGCATTTGAGTAAACATAGTAAGTTAAAGAGAAAAGTTGAAGATCTTTTCTCAGACGGAGAGATTTCAGTTGTTGATTTCTAAATTAAAACTGGTTAACAGTGAAATAAAAGAGAATTATTAATACCACTAGCGGGGAAGATGTGAAAGTCTGGTAGATATTACTAAATAAGTTAGCGGACTGAGCAGGAAGTACTAATAGTAATTCTTAGTTAACAATTAAGCGGTGGAAATGCGACAGTCGTGAGAGATAACTTAAATAGTTAAGCACATGTAACACTGAAGACTAGTAGTAATTACTTAGTATATCACTTCAGATGGTGAGAAGTGCTGATCAGTCTGTATAAGTATATATAAGTAGTTAAGTAGTGTATCATGAATCTAAGCAGTAATTACTAGTAACACAAGTAAGACAGTAAGAATAATGATAATATCTGTTAAGTATATACTTAATGTACTAACGTCACTACTCTCTCAGCTGTCTCTGTCACTAGCTCTCACTGATCTGTGCTACAGGTTATACAGACATTAATAAACCGGTTTCACCCTACAAATACACCACCTTTATACATC
>NC_069439.1:527042-542149 GCF_026875155.1 Cherax quadricarinatus | reverse complement strand
CTAGACTGTAATCATAAACTACTAAGCAGAAATTTTATTTAGTATACACAAGTAAAACAGTAAAAAATAATGAAAATATCTGTGTAGAGTATATATTTAAATTATCAAACGTCACTACTCCTTCACTTTACTACTGTCATGGGCCTCTCAGCTGTATTTCTGGACAAGGTTTTCCCAACTTTTTTAAAAAACCCCCGGTTTTTCACACTACAAAATTTACACCCCCTTTACACATCTTTTTTTTTTTTTTTTTTTTTTTTTTTTTTTTTTTTTTTTTTTTTTACTAAAATAAAGCCGTGTTTATTTCTGATAAAGCCCTTTGTAAACAAAATGATGGGCAACTTAAACTAAATTTTTTTTTAAATAGCAGTACGCTAACTTTTGGAGTACTTTAAGGTTAGGTCGCCGGTTCATCCATGAACATTGTTTGCTGGATCCAACTTGCAGCTCACAGTTAAAAAGATTTCCAAATAGGAATGAGGCGACAAGCTGAAGTAGTCAGCTTGAGCGGTTAGGTTGGTTCCTGAGGACCTAGGGGCAATGTGGTGGGCCTTGGCCCCATGGGGGAATTAATTTTTTGGTCGAGAGGAACAGCAATCCTATCGATTAGGGGTTCCCAAAACCCCCTCCGTGTCGCTTTATGCAAATATTATTTCTTTGATGTGGGGGAATCCACCATGAATAAATGCCAATCAAAATATTGCACACCTGTGAAAGAATTTCCAAAGTTTGGAGACGGTCTCTTAGTACACGTTTTTTTGTATGGGTCTCCAAGGTATCACCAGCGTACTCTGTCACTATGGCCAAATATTCTGGAACAGATGCTATTATCTTTTGGACTCCTGGATGGTCCTGAAGGGCGTGAAGGGGCGCGCATCTCTTGTACTAGGGATCTGACAACACATGATGAACCTTGGCAAGATTTGTTACCAGCGAGAAGAGGATACAGAAGCCAGATAACATGCTGCCATTAGTTCCTGATCCAAGCATCTTACAAACTTTCACTGTTAAACAAAAAGTTGTGCCATAAGAGGCCAACAACATTAAACTCCAACTCTTCTGCAGAATATCTTGCAGACAACTCTTACAAATTTTGTCTGTATGGACAGCATCGTTTGCTCGTGTTTAGAAACATTAGGTTCGGTTGCAGCCGTACACGTTTGCAAAAAAAAGAGTCTTCCTGTCCTCATGTACGGACTCCCACCGCACTCTTTTCAAGTTTCTGTTAATTCTCAGGCGAAATCCTGAGAAGCCATCTGCGGTACGACGATCAGATCAACTGATAAGAAGAACAAAGTAATGATGATTCTTTTACTCAAGACGGCTGAGGAATGAGAGAGGCTGATCCCAGTCTGTGTAGACTATATACTAAAATATAGCTTAAGCTGGACTGAAGCAGTTGAAAGTAACTAGTAGTAATTTATTAGTATACACAACTTAGGAGCGTGGAAGATGCTGATTCAAGTCTCTGTGTAGAGTATATACTTAAATATAGTTAAGCTACACTGTAACACTGAATGAAACTAAATAGTAATTTACTTTAGTTATATACACACTTCAGATGGTGAAGAAGTGCTGATCAAGTCTGTATAGAGGTATATACTTAAATGTAGGTTTAAAGTAGACTGTAATCATGAACTACTAAGCAGTAATTTACTTAGTATACACAAGTAAAGGGGACAGTAAGAAGATAATGATAATATCAGTGTAGAGTATTATACTTAAATGTATCTAACTGTCACTACTCTCTCAGCTGTAATACTACTGTCACTAGCCTCTCAGCTGTGTACTTCTGGGCTTCAAGGTGTTATACCAGACATTTAATAAACCGGTTTTCACCACCTACATAATTACACCACCGTTACTATCATCTCTCTTTTTTTTTTTTTTTTTTTTTTTTTTTTGTTTTTTTTTTTTTTTTTTTTTTTGTTTTTTTACTAAAAGACACAGCTCGTGTCTTATTTTGATAATTAGTTCCTTTGTAACCAGAATGATGGGCAACTGTAAACTCAAATGTTTGTTTATAGCAGTACGCATTAACTCTTGGAGGTACTTTAAGGTTAGGTCGCCGGTTCACATTCCATGAAAAATGCTAGCTGATCCAGACTTGCAGCTCACGTTACACACGATGTCCAATTGGTAATGAGGCGAGCTATGCTGAAGTAGTTCAGCTTGAGCGGTTTGCAGGTTGGTTTCCTGAGGACCTAGGTGCATGTGGTGGGCCTTGGCACCATCAGGGAGTTAACTTTATGGTCCGAGAGGAACAGCAAGTCCATAGGGGGTCGATTATGGTTAACGGAGCCCCTCACGTGTGCGCTTTATGCAAAATATTTTTTGCTTTGATGTCGAGGTGAATCCAGCCATGAGAGTGATGCAATCAAATTATTGCACACCGGTTGAAAGAATTTCCCATAGTTTGGAGTCGGGTTAGTACAGTTTTTTTGTAAGGGTCTCCCAAGGTATAACCAGCGTACCTGTCACTATGGTCCAAATTCTGGACAGATGCTAGATCTTTGTATTGGACTCCTGGGATGTCCTGAAGGGCGTGAAGGGCGCGCATCTATTGTACTAGGGATCGACACACATTGATGACCTTGGGCAAGATTTTGTTACCAGCTGAGGAGAAGGGATACAGAAGCCAGATAACATGTGCCATAAGTTCCTGATCCAACCATTTACAACTTTCACTGTTAAACAAAAAGTTGTGCATAAGAGGCCAAAAAGAACATTAAACTCAAACTCTCTGCAGATATCTTGCAGACATCTACAAAATTTTGTCTGTGGGACAGGATCGTTTGGCTCCTGTTTAGAAAACATTTGGTTCAGGTTGCACCGTACAGTTTGCAAGAGTCTTCTGTCCTCATGTACGGAACTCCCACGCACTCTTTTCAAGTCTTTCTGATTTCTGTGTGGGCCGAAATCCTGAGGCAGCCATTCTTGAGTTAACGACGATCAGAATAAACGGATAAGAAGAACAAAGTAATGAATGACCTTCTTTTACTCATGTGGTGAGAGATGCTGATCCAAGTCTGTGTAGACTATATACTTAAATATAGTTTAGCGGACTGTAGCAGTGAAGTAACTAAGTAGTAATTTGCTTAGTATATACAACTTAAAGGGTGAGAGATGCTGATCAAAGTCTGTGTGTAGACTATTATAAAATACAGGTAAGTGGTGACGCAGTGAAGTACTAAAGTAGTAATTTACTTAGTCTACACAACCTTAAGACGGTGAGAAGATGCTGATCAAGTCTTCTGCGGTAGAGTATATACTTAAATATTGTTAAGCTACACTGTAACTCTGAAAGAACTAAGTAGTAATTTAACTCGTATATACAACTTCAGATGGCGAGAAGATGTGATCAAGTCTGTATAGAGTATATACTTAAAGGTAGTTAAGCTTGACTGTAATCATGAATCTACTAGCTGTAATTTACTTATATACACAAGTAAAGACAGTAAGAAGATAATGATAAATATCTGTGTATGTATATACTTAAATGTATCTAACTGTCACTTACTCTCTCAGCTGTACTACTGTCACTAGCCTCTCCAGCTATACTTCTGTGTTACAAGGTTTATACCAGACATTTGATAAAACCCAGGTTTTCACACCTACTAATTACACCACCTTTACTATCATCTCTTTTTTTTTTTATTTTTTTTTTTTTTTTTTTTTTTTTTTTTTACTAAAATTACTCAGCTCGTGTCTAATTTCTGATAATAGTCCTTTGTAAAAAGAATGATGGGCAAACTGTAAACTCAATGTTTGTTATTAGCAGTACGCAGTTAACTCTTGGAGTACTTAAGGTGTAGGTCGCCGGTCACATCCATGAACAATGCTTGCGGGATCAGACTTGTGCAGCTCACAGTTACACAAGTGTTCCAAAATAGGAAATGAGGCGAGGATGCTGAAAGTAGTCAGCTTGAGCGGTTTTGGCAGTTGGTTCCTGAGGCCTCAGGTGCAATGTGGTGGGCCGTGGCAACATCAGGGAAGTTAACTTTATGGTCGAGAGGAACAGCAAGTCCATCGTCGATTATGGTTACACGGAGCCCCCCCTCAAGTGTGCGCTTTATGCAAAGATTATTGCTGTGATGTCGAGGTGAATCCAGCATGAGCGTGAATGCCAATCATAATATTGCCACACCTGTGAAAGAATTTCCAAGTTTGAGACGGATTAGTACTCGTTTTTTTGTAAGGGTCTCCAGGGTATCACCATGCGGTCTCTGTCACTATGGTCATATATTCTGGACAGACTGCTATTATTCTTTTTGGACTCCGGGATGTCCTGAGGGGCGTGAAGGGCGCGCCATCTCTTGTACTAGGGATTCTGACACACATGATAACCTTGGCAAGATTTTGGTACCAGACGAGAGAGTAGAGGATACAGAAAGCAGATAACATGTGCCAATCAAGTTCTGATCAAGCATCTTACAACTTTCACTGTTAAACAAAAAAGTTGTTGCATAAGAGGCCCAAGAACATTAAACTCCAACTCTCTGAGATATCTTGCGACACTCTACAAATTTTGGTCTGTGGGACAGGCATCGTTTGCCTCCCTGTTTAGAATAATTATTTTTCAGGTTGCAGCCGTACACGTTTGCAAGAGTCCTTCCTGTCCTCATGTACGGGATCCCACGCACTCTTTTCAAGTCTTTCTGATATTTCTCCTGCCGAATCTGAGAAGCATTCTTGAGTTAACGACGATCAGATTAAACTGATAAAGAAGAACAAAGTAATGAATGACTTCTTTTACTCAAGACGGTGAGAAGATGATGATCAAGTTGTGTGACTATATTCTAAAATATAGTTAAGCTGGACTGAAGCAGATGAAGTACTAAGTAGTAATTTATAGTTTACACAACCTTAAGACGGTGAGAAGATGGAAGATGCTGATCAAGTCTGTGTAGAGTATATAACTTAAATATAGTTAGCTACACTGTAAAAACTGAAAGAACTAAGTAGTAATGTACGAGTATATACAACTTCAGATGGTGAGAAGATGTGATCAAGTCTGTATAGAGTATATCTTAAATGTAGTTAAGCTAGGCTGTAATCATGAAAACTACTAAGCTGTAATTTACTTAGTATACACAAGTAAAGACAGTAAGAAATGATGTTTTAATATCTGTGTAGAGTATATACTTAATGTATCTAAAACTGTTCACTACTCTCTCAGCGGTACTACGGTCACTAGGCCTCTTGCTGTACTTCTGTAGCTACAAGGTTATATTACAGTTATTTAATAAACCCTGGTTTTCACACCTACATAATTACACCACCTTTACTATCATCTCTCTTTTTTTGTTTTTTTTTTTTTTTTTTTTTTTTTTTTTGTTTTTTTTTTTTTTTTTTTTACTAAAATACACGCTTGTGTCTTATTTCTGATACAGTTCCTTTGTAACAGAATGTGGGCAACTGTAAACTCAATGTTTGTTAATAGCATTACGCAGGTAACTCTTGGCGTAATTTAAGTTTAGGTCGCGGTTCAATCCTGAACAATGCTTGCTGGATCCAGACTTTGCGTGCTCACAGATTACACAAGATGTCCAAATAGGTAATGAGAGCGAGCAATGCTGAGTAGTCAGCTTGAGCGGTTTTGCAGGTTGGTTCCTGAGACTCTGGTGCAATGTGGTGGGCCTTGGCACATCAGGGAAGTTAACTTTATTGGTCGAGAGGAAACAGCAAGTCCATAGGTCGATTATGGTTCACGGAGCCCCTCTTGAGTTGTGCGCTTTATGCAAATAGTATTTGCTTTGAGTGTCGAGGTGGAAATCCAGCGCAGATGAGAGTTGAATGCCAATCAAAATATTGCACACCTGTAAGAATTCCAATGTTTGGAGACGCTTAGTACCACGTTTTTTTGTAGGGTCTCCAAGGTAGCACCAGCGTACTCTGTCAATATGGTCAAATATTCTGGGACAGATGTATTATCTTTTTGGATTCCTTGGGATGTCCTGAAAGGGCGTGAAAGGCGCGCCTTTATTGTACTAGGGATTGACACACATTGATGAACCTTGGCAAGATTTTGTTACCCTGCGAGATGAGATACAGGAAGCCAGATAACATGTGCCATAAGTTCCGATCCACCTCTTAAACTTTCACTGTTAAAACAAAATAGTTGTGCATAAGAGGCCCAGAAAACATTAAAACTCCAACTCTTGCAGATATCTTGCGACACTCTCATAATTTTGTTCTGTGGGGGACAGGCATCGTTTGCTCCTGTTTAGGAACATTCTGTTCAGGTTGCAGCCGTACAGTTGCAAGAGTCCTTCCTGTCCTCAGGTACGGACTCCCACGCACACTTTCACGTCTTTCTGATTCTGCTGGCCGAAATCCTGAGCAGCCATGTGAGTTAACGAGATCAGCTAACTGTAAAGAGAACAAATAATGAATGACCTTCTTTTACTCAGACGGTGTAGAAGATGCTGATCAAGTCTGTGTAGTCTTAAACTCAATATAGTTTAGCTGGACTGTAGCAGTGAATACTAAGTAGTAATTTTGCTTAGTATATACAACTTAGACGGTGAGAAGATGCATGATCAAGTCTGTGGTTTTAAGACTATACTAAAAATATAGTTAAGCTGGACTGAAGCAGTGAAAGTACTAAGTTAGTAAGTAATTTACTTAGTATACACAACTTAAGACGGTGAGAAGATGCTGATCAAGTCTGTGTAAGAGTATATACTTAAATATTAGTTAAAGCTAACACTGTAACACTGAAAGAATAAGTAGTAATCTTACTTAGTTTATTCAACTTCTGATGTGAGAAGATTCTGATCAAGTCTGTATAGAGTATATACTTGAATGTAGTTAGCTAGACTGTAATCATGAAACGACTAAGCAGTAATTTACTTAGTATACACAAGTAAAGACAGTAAGAAGATAATGGATAATATCGGTGTAGAGTATATACTTAAATGTATCTACTGTCACTTCTCTCTCAGCTGTACTACTGTCACTAGCCTCTCAGCTGTACTTCTGTGCTACAAGGTTTATACCAGACTTTGATATAAACCAGGTTTTCCACCGACATAATACACCACCTTTACTATCATCTCTCTTTTTTTTTTTTTTTTTTTTTTTTTTTTTTTTTTTTTTTTTTTTTTTTTTTTTTTACTAAAATACACAGCTGTGTCTTATTTCTGATAACAGGTTCCTTTTGTAACAGGAATGATGGGCAACTGTAAAACCTCAATGTTTGTTAATAGCATTACGCAAGTAACTCTTGGAGTACTTTAAGGTTAGGACGCGGTTCACATCCATGAACAATGCTTGCTGGATCCAGACTTGCAGCTCACAGTTACACAAGTGTTCCAAATAGGTAAGAGGCGATCGCAATGCTGGAAGTAGTCAGCTTGAGCGGTTTGCAGGTTGGGTTCCTGAGGACCCTCACGTGCAATGTGGTGGGTTGGCACCATCAGGGATGTTAAACTTTATGGTCGAGAGGAACGCAAGTCCATAGTCGTTATGGTTACACGGGCACTCACGTTGTGCGCTTTATGCAAATATTATTTGCTTTGATGTCGAGGTGAATGAATCAGCCATGAGAGTGAATGCCAATCAAACATTGCACACCTGTGAAAGATTTCCAAAGTTGGGAGACGGCTTTGTACACGTTTTTTTTGTAGGGTCTCCAAGGTATCACCAGCGTACTCTGTCACTATGGTCAATATTTTGGACAGACTGAACTATTATCTTTTGGACTCCTGGGATGTTCCTGAAGGCGCGTGTAGGGAGCGCATCTCTTGTACTAGGGATCTGCACACATTGATAAACCTTGGCAGATTTTGTTACAGCGAGAAGAGGAGGATTACAGAACCAGATAACATGTGCCAATATAGTTCTGCATCCAACCAATTACAACTTTCACTGTTTAAACAAAAAGTTTGCATAAGAGGCCCAAAGAACATTAAACTCCAAACTCTCTGCAGATATCTTGCAGACACTCTACCAAATTTTGTCTGTGGGACAGGGCATCGTTTGCTCTGTTTAGAAACATTATGTTCAGGTTGCAAGCCGTACACAGTTTGCAAGAGTCCTTCCTGTCCTCATGTCGGACTCCCCACCGCACTCTTTTCAAGTCTTCTGATTCTGCTGGGCCGAAAATCCTGAGCAGCCATCTTGAGTTAACGACCGATTCAGATAAACTGATAACGAAGAAACAAAGTAATGAATGACTTCTTTTACTCAAGACGGTGTCGAAGCCGGATGCTGATAAAGTCTGTGTAGACTATATACTTAAATATAGTTTAGCTGGACTGTGCTGTTGAAGTACTATAGTAGTAATTTGCTTAGTTATACAACTTAAGACGTGAGAAGATGCTGACAAGTCTGTTGTTAGACTAATATACTAAATTATTTAAGCTGGACTGAGCAGTGATGTGAAAGTAATAAGTAGTTAATTTACTTAGATACACAACTTAAGCGGTGGAAGATGCTGATCAAGGCTGTTGTGAGTATATACTTTAATTATAGTTATGCTACCACTGTAAACACTGAAAAGAACTAAGTAGTAATTTACTTAGTATATTACAACTTCAGATGGTGGTGGAAGGTGCTGATCAAGTCTGTTTAGAGTATATACTTAAATGTAGTTAAGCTAGACTGTAATCATGAAACTACCTAAGCAGTAATTTACTTAGTTTACACAAAGTAAAGACAGTAAGAAGATTTAATGATAATTATCTGTGTAGAGTAAATACGTAAATGTATCTACTGTCACTACTCTCTAGCTGTATACTGTCCTAGCCTCTCAGCTGTATTCTGTGCTACAAGGTTTATACCAGGAATTTGATAAACCCAGGTTTTCCAATACATAACTTACACCACCTTGAATATCATCTCTCTTTTTTTTTTTTTTTTTTTTTTTTTTTTTTTTACTAAAAATACACAGCTCGTGTCTTATTTCTGATAATAGTTACTTTGTAAACAGAATGATGGGCAAACTGTAAACTCAATGTTTGTTTATAGCAGTACGCAGTAACTCTTGGAGTACTTTAAGGTTAGGTCGGCCGGTTCACAGCCATGAACAATGCTTGCTGGATCCAGATTGCAGCTCACAGTTACACAAGATGTCAAATAGGTAAATAGGCGAGCAATGCTGATGTTAGTCGCTTGAGGGTTGGAGGTTGGTCCTGAGGACCTCAGGTGCAATGTGGTGGGCCTTGGCCCACCATCAGGGAAGTTAAACTTTATGGTCGTGAGGAACAGCAAGTCCCATAGTCGTTTATGGATTACACGGAAGCCCCTCAGTGTGCGCTTTATGCAAACATTATTTGCTTGATGTCGCGGTGAATCCAGCCATGAGAGTGAATGCCAATCAAAATATATGCACACCTGTGAAAGAATTTCCAAAGTTTGGGGACGGGTCTTCTTAGTACACGTTTTTTTTTGTAGGGTCTCCAAGTATCACCAGCGTACTCTGTCACTATGGTCAAATATTCTGGACCAGAAGGCTATGATCTTTTGGACTCCTGGGATGTCAATGAAGGGCGTGAGGCGCGGATCTCTTGTACTAGGGATCTGACACACATTGATGATACCTTGCAAGTTTTGTTACCCAGCGAAGAAGAGGATAACAGAAGCCAGATAACATGTGCCATAAGTGCATGATCCAAGCATTTACCACTTTCACTGTTAAACAAAAGTTGTGCATCGAGGCCCAAGACATAAACTCCACTCTTGCAGATATCTTGCAGACACTCTACAAATTTGTCTGTGGGACAGGCATCGTTTGCTCCTGTTTAGAAACATTATGTTCAGGGCATGCAGCCGTACACGTTTGCAAGAGTCCTTCCTGTTCCTCATGTACGGCCTCCCACCGCTCTCTATTCAAGTCTTTCTGATTTCTGCTGGCCGAAATACTGAGCAGCATCTTCTTGAGTTAAACGACGATCAGAAAACTGATAAGAGAAACAACGTAATGGAATGACTTCTTTTACTCAAGACGGTGAGAAGATGCTGATAAGTCTGTGTAGATATATACTTAAATATAGTTTAGGCTGGACCGGTAGCAGGGAAGTACTAAGTAGTAATTTGCTTAGTATATACAACTTTAAGACGGGTGAGAAGATGTGATCAAGTCTGTGTAGGACTTATACTAAATATAGTTAAGTGGACCTGAAGCAGTGAATGTACTAATAGTAATTTATTAGTATACACAACTTAAGACGGTGAGAAGATGTGATCAAGTCTGTGTAGTGTATATACTTAATTTATTAAGCTAACTGCATAACACTGAAAGAACTAAGTAGTAATTTACTTTAGTATTACAAAACTTCAGTTGGTGAGAAGATGTGATCAAGTCTGTATTAGAGGATATACTTAACTGTAGTTAAGCTAGACTTGATCATGAAACTACGAAGCAGTAATTTACTTAGTATAACAAGTAAAAGACAGTAGAAGATAATGATAAATCGTGTCGAGTATATACTTAAATGTATTAACTGTCACTACTCTCTCAGGCTGTACTACTGTAATAGCCTCTCAGCTATACTTCTGTGCTAACAAGGTTTATACAGGCATTTGATATAAACCAGGTTTTCACACCTACATAATTACACCACCTTTACTATCATCTCTTTTTTTTTTTTTTTTTTTTTTTTTTTTTTTTTTTTTTTTTTTTTTTTTTTTACTAAATACACAGTCGTGTCTTATTTCTGATAATAGTTCCTTTGTTAACAGAATGATGGGCAACTGATAAACTCAATGTTTGTTAATAGCAGTACGCAGTAACTTTGGAGTTACTTTAGGTTTAGTCGCCAGTTCACATCCATGAACAATGCTTTGGATCCAGACTTGCAGCTCACAGTTACACAGATGTCCAAAATAGGTAATGAGGCGAGCAAAATGCTGAAGTAGTCAGCTTTGAGCGGTTGCAGGTTTGGTTCCTTGAGGACCTCAGGTGCAATGTGGTGGGCCTTGGCACCATCTGGAGAAGGTTAACTTTATGGTCGAGAGGAACCAAGTCCACAGTCGATTATGGTTACCCGAGACCCTCAAAGTGTTTCCGCAGCTTATGCAATATTATGTGCTTTGATGTCGAGGTGGAATCCGAGGCCAATGAGAGTGAATGCCAATCAAAATATTGCACACCTGTGGAAAAGAATTTCAAAGTTTGGAGACGCTTTAGTACACGTTTTTTTGTTAAGGGTCTCCAAGCTATCACCTGCATACTCAGTCCACTATGGTCAAATATTTGACAGACTGCTTTTCTCTTTTGGATCCTGGGATTGTCCTGAAGGGCGTGAAAGGGCGCGCATCTCTTGTACTAGGGATCTGGAAACACAATGATGAACCTTGGAAGATTTTGTTACCCAGCCGCCTGAAGAGGTTACAGAAGCCAGCTAAGATGTGCATAAGTTCCTGATCCAAGCATTCTTACAACTTTCACTGTTAACAAAAAGTTGTGCATAAGAGGCCAGAACATTAAACTCAACTCTCTGCAGATATCTTGCAGACACTCTACAAAAAATTTTTGTTCTGTGGGACAGGCATCGTTGGCTTCCTGTTTAGAAACATTATGTTCAGGTTGCAGCGTACACGTTTTGCAAGAAGTCTTCTGTCCTCATGTACGGGACTCCACCGCACATCTTTTCAAGTCTTTCTGATTCTCCTGGCCGAAATCCTGAGAAGCATCTTGAGTAAACGACATCAGATAAACTGATAAAGAAGAAAACAAAGTTAATGTATGCACTTCTTTTACTAGACGGTGAGAAGATGCTGATCAAGTCTGTGTAGGACTATATACTAAAATATAGTTAAGCTGGACTGAAGCAGTGAAAAGTACTAAAGTAGTAATTATACTTAGTATACACAACTTTAAGACGGTGAGAAGATTGCTGATCAGTTGTGTAGAGTATATACTTAAAGATAGTTAAGCTACACTGTAACACTGAAAGAACTAAGTAGTAATTTACTTAGTATATACAAACTTCAGGATGGTGAGAAGATGCTGATCAAGTCTGTATTAGAGTATATACTTAAATGTAGTTAAGCTATAGACTGTAATCATGAAACTACTAAGCAGAAATTTACTTAGTATACTCAAGTAAAGAGACAGTAAGAAGATTAATTGATTATTGTGTAGAGTATCTATTAAATGTATCTAACTGTCACTACTCTCTCAGCTTGTACTACTTGTCACTAGCCTCTCAGCTATACTGTCTGTGCTAAAGGTTTATACCCGACATTTGATAAACCCAGGTTTTCACACCTACATAATTACACCACCTTTTACTATCCATTCTCTTTTTTTTTTTTTTTTTTTTTTTTTTTTTTTACTAAAAATACACAGGCTCGGTCTTATTTCTGATAAGAGTTCTTTGTAAACAGAATGATGGGCAACTGTAAACTCAATGTTTGTTAATAGCAGTTACGCAGTTAACTCTTGGATTACTTTAAGGTCAGGTCGCCGGTTCACATCCATGAACAATGCTTGCTGGATCCAGACTTGCAGCTCACCGGTTACACAAGGATGTCCAAATAGGTTATCGAGGCGAGCAATTCTGAAAGTAGTCAGCTTAAGCGGTTGCAGGTTGGTTCCTGAGGACCTCAGGTGCAATGTGGTGGGCCTTGGCCACATCAGGGAAGATAACTTTATGGTGAGAGGAACAGCAAGTCCATAGTCGATTATGGTTACATGGAGCTCTCACGTGTGCGCTTTATGCAAATAATATTTGACTTTGATTTGTCGAGGTGAATCCAGCCATGAGAGTGAATGACAATCAAAAATATTGCACCTGTTGAAAGAATTTCCAAATTTGGAGACGGATTGTACCGTTTTTGTAAGGGTCTCCAAGGTATCACAGCGTACTCTGTCACTCTGGTCAAATATTTGGGACAGACTGCTATTATCTTTTGGACTCCTGGGATTTCCTGAAGGGCGTGAAGGGCGCGCATCTCTTGTACTAGGGATATGACACACATTGAGAACCTTGGCATGATTTTTGTTACCCCGCGAGAAGAGGATACAGAAGCCAGTAACATGTGCATAAAGTTCTGAATCCAAGCTTCTTACAACTTTCACTTGTTAACAAAAAGTTGTGCATAAGAGGCCAAAACATTAAACTCAACTATCTTGCAGATATCTGCAGACACTCTACAAATTTTGTCTGTGGGACAGGGACATCGTTTGCTCCTGTTAGAAACAGTATGTTCAGGATGCAAGACCGTTACACGTTTGCAAGGAGTCCTTCCTGTCCTCATGTACGGACTCCCACGCACTCTTTTCAAGTCTTTTGATTCTGCTGGCCGAAATCCTGAGCTGCCATCTTGAGTTAACGACGATCAGATCAACTGATAAAAGAAGAACATAGTAATGATGACTTCTTTTACTCAAGACGGTGGAAAGATGCTGACTCAAGTCTGTGTAGACTATATACTTAAAATTATAGTTTAGCTGACTGTTAGCAGTGAAGTTTAAGTAGTAATTGCTTAGTTATATCTAAACTTAAGACGGTGAGAAGATGCTGATCAAGTACTGTGTAGACTATATACTAAAATATAGTTAAGCTGGACTGAAGCAGTGAAAGTACTAAGTAGTAATTTACTTAGTATACACAACTTAAGACGGTGAGAAGATGCTGATCAAGTCTGTGTAGAGTATAAAACTTAAATATAGTTAAGCTACACTGTAACACTGAAAGAACTAAGTAGTAATTTACTTAGTATATACAACTTCAGATGGTGAGAAGATGCTGATCAAGTCTGTATAGAGTATATACTTAAATGTAGTTAAGCTAGACTGTAATCATGAAACTACTAAGCAGTAATTTACTTAGTATACACAAGTAAAGACAGTAAGAAGATAATGATAATATCTGTGTAGAGTATATACTTAAATGTATCTAACTGTCACTACTCTCTCAGCTGTACTACTGTCACTAGCCTCTCAGCTGTACTTCTGTGCTACAAGGTTTATACCAGACATTTGATAAACCCAGGTTTTCACACCTACATAATTACACCACCTTTACTATCATCTCTTTTTTTTTTTTTTTTTTTTTTTTTTTTTTTTTTTTTTTTTTTTTTTTTTTACTAAAATACACAGCTCGTGTCTTATTTCTGATAACAGTTCCTTTGTAAACAGAATGATGGGCAACTGTAAACTCAATGTTTGTTAATAGCAGTACGCAGTAACTCTTGGAGTACTTTAAGGTTAGGTCGCCGGTTCACATCCATGAACAATGCTTGCTGGATCCAGACTTGCAGCTCACAGTTACACAAGATGTCCAAATAGGTAATGAGGCGAGCAATGCTGAAGTAGTCAGCTTGAGCGGTTGCAGGTTGGTTCCTGAGGACCTCAGGTGCAATGTGGTGGGCCTTGGCCCCCATCAGGGAAGTTAACTTTATGGTCGAGAGGAACAGCAAGTCCATAGTCGATTATGGTTACACGGAGCCCCTCACGTGTGCGCTTTATGCAAATATTATTTGCTTTGATGTCGAGGTGAATCCAGCCATGAGAGTGAATGCCAATCAAAATATTGCACACCTGTGAAAGAATTTCCAAAGTTTGGAGACGGCTTAGTACACGTTTTTTTTGTAAGGGTCTCCAAGGTATCACCAGCGTACTCTGTCACTATGGTCAAATATTCTGGACAGACTGCTATTATCTTTTGGACTCCTGGATGTCCTGAAGGGCGTGAAGGGCGCGCATCTCTTGTACTAGGGATCTGACACACATTGATGAACCTTGGCAAGATTTTGTTACCCAGCGAGAAGAGGATACAGAAGCCAGATAACATGTGCCATAAGTTCCTGATCCAAGCATCTTACAACTTTCACTGTTAAACAAAAAGTTGTGCATAAGAGGCCCAAGAACATTAAACTCCAACTCTCTGCAGATATCTTGCAGACACTCTACAAATTTTGTCTGTGGGACAGGCATCGTTTGCTCCTGTTTAGAAACATTATGTTCAGGTTGCAGCCGTACACGTTTGCAAGAGTCCTTCCTGTCCTCATGTACGGACTCCCACCGCACTCTTTTCAAGTCTTTCTGATTCTGCTGGCCGAAATCCTGAGCAGCCATCTTGAGTTAACGACGATCAGATAAACTGATAAAGAAGAACAAAGTAATGAATGACTTT
The DNA here is from genome assembly GCF_026875155.1 of Cherax quadricarinatus. Taxonomy (NCBI): domain Eukaryota; kingdom Metazoa; phylum Arthropoda; class Malacostraca; order Decapoda; family Parastacidae; genus Cherax; species Cherax quadricarinatus. Next base: position 527,060 of record NC_069439.1, on the reverse strand, counting down.
TTTTACTCAAGACGGGGA
>NC_069439.1:499643-526542 GCF_026875155.1 Cherax quadricarinatus | reverse complement strand
AAGTTTGGAGACGGCTTAGTACCGTTTTTTTGTAAGGGTCTCAAGGTTACCAGGTACTCTGCACTATGGTAAAATATTTGGACAGATGCTATTTCTTTTGGACTCCTGGGATGCCTGAAAGGGCGTGAAGGGCGCTCTTTGTATGGGGGATTGAACACTTTGGGGAAAACCTTGGCAAGTTTTTTGTTACCCAGCGGAAGAGGATACAAAAACCAGTAACGTCCCATAAGTTCCTGACCAAGCATCTTACAACTTTCACTGTTAAACAAAAGTTGTGCTAAGGGGCCCAAAAACTTTAAAAACCCCAAACTTGCAGATATCTTGCGACCTAAAATTTTGCTGTGGGGACAGGCATCGTTTGCCCCGTTTAGAAAATTAGTTCAGGTTGCACCCTTTTTACCGTTTGCAAGAGCCCTTCCTTTTTTAAACCCCCATCTTTTTTTTTGGATTCCCAAAACCGGAACTCTTTTAAAGCTCGTTTCGTGGCCAAAGTTTAAAACCAAAAACTTAAATTTTACCGGGGGGACATCAAAATAAACGGGTAAAGGGGAAACCAAGTATAATTTTCTTTTAAACCAAGAGGTGAGTGGGGGTTTAAAGTCTTGTAGACTTTATACAAAAATAAGTTAAGCGGATGAGCATGAAAGTAAAAGAGTAATTTATTGTTTTACACAACTTAAGGGTGAGAAGTGCTGATAAAAGCGGTGATTTTAATACTTAAATAAGTTAAGTACACTGTCACTGAAAAAAACAAGTAGTTTTTTATTTAGTTATACAATTCAGATGGTGGAATTCTGATCAAGTCTGTTAGGTTATACTTAAATGTATTTAAAGCTAGATTTAAAATCAGAAACTAAAAAGCGAAATTTACTTGTTTACACAGTAAACATAAAAAGTAATGAATATCTGTGTAGAGTTATACTTAATGTATTAACGTCACTACTCTCCGCTGTATCTGCCCTTACCCTCTCACCCTTACTTCGTGCTACAGGTTTATCCCCAAAATTTGATAAACCCGGGTTTTTCACCCCAAATAATTCACCACCTTTTACTTTTCCTTTTTTTTTTTTTTTTTTTTTTTTTTTTTTTTTTTTTTTTTTTTTTTTAAAAAATTACACAGCCGTGTTTTTATGATAAAGTTCCTTGTAAACAGAATGATGGGCAACTGTAAATCAATGTTGTTATAGCAGTACGCAGTAACCTTGGAGTACTTTAAGGTTGGTCGCGGTTCACATCCATAACATGCTGCTGGATCAGACTGCAGCTCACAGTTACACAATGAGTCAAATAGGTATGAGGCGAGCAATGCTGAAGTAGTCTAGCTCGCGGTGCAGGTTGGTTCCTGAGGGACCTCAGGTGCAATGTGGTGGCTTGGACATCGGGAGTTAACTTTATGGTCGAGGGAACGCAAGTCCATAGTCGATTTGGTTAACGGAGCCCCTCACGTGTGCGCTTTATGCAAATATTATTTGCTGATGCGAGGAGGAATCCAGCCATGAGAGTGATGCCAATCAAAATATTGCACATCCTGAGTCAAGAATTTCAAGTTTGGAGATGGTTTAGTACACGTTTTTTTGAAAGGGTCTCCAAGGTACTCACCAGCTACTCTGTCATATGGCAATATTCTGGACAGATGCTACTCTTTGGACTCTGGGTTGTCCTGAAGGCGTGAAGGGCGCATCTCTTGTACTAGGATCTGACACACATTGATGAACTAGGCAAGTTTTGTTACAGCCGAGAAGAGGATCAAGAGCCCAGATACCATGTGCTAAGTCCTGTCCAAGCATCTTACAACTTTCACTGTTAACAAAAAGTTGTGGCTAAGAGCCAAGAAATTAAACTCAACTCTCGCAGAATCTTGACGACACTCTACAAATTTGTCTGTGGGAAGGCATCGTTTGCTCTGTTAGAAACATTTGTTAGGTTGCAGCGTACACGTTTGCAAGAGTCCTTCATGTCCTCATGTCGGACTCCACCGCACTCTTTTCAAGTCTTTCTGATTTAGCTGGCGAAATCTGAGCAGCATTGAGTAACGAGTAGTAAATGATATAGAGAACAGTAATGAATGACTTCTTTTACTCAGACGGTGAGAGATGCTGATCAAGTCTGTGTAGACTATATACTAAAATATAGTTAAGCTGGACTGAAGCAGTGAAAGTACTAAGTAGTAATTTACTTAGTATTACACAACTTAAGACGGTGAGAAGATGCTGATCAAGTCTGTGTAGAGTATATACTTAAATTATAGTTAAGCTACACTGTAACACTGAAAGAACTAAGTAGTAATTTACTTAGTATATACAACTTCAGATGGTGAGAAGTGCTGATCAAGTCTGTATAGAGTATATACTTAAATGTAGTTAAGCTAGACTGTAATCATGAAACTACTAAGCAGTAATTTACTTAGTATACACAAGTAAAGACAGTAAGAAGATAATGATAATATCTGTGTAGAGTATATACTTAAATGTATCTAACTGTCACTACTCTCTCAGCTGTACTACTGTCACTAGCCTCTCAGCTGTACTTCTGTGCTACAAGGTTTATACCAGACATTTAATAAACCCAGGTTTTCACACCTACATAATTACACCACCTTTACTATATATCTCTTTTTTTTTTTTTTTTTTTTTTTTTTTTTTTTTTTTTTTTTTTTTTTTTTTTTTTTACTAAAATACACAGCTCGTGTCTTATTTCTGATAACAGTTCCTTTGTAAACAGAATGATGGGCAACTGTAACTCAATGTTTGTTAATAGCAGTACGCAGTAACTCTTGGAGTACTTTAAGGTTAGGTCGCCGGTTCACATCCATGAACAATGCTTGCTGGATCCAGACTTGCAGCTCACAGTTACAAAGATGTCCAAATAGGTAATGAGGCGAGCAATGCTGAAGTAGTCAGCTTGAGCGGTTGCAGGTTGGTTCCTGAGGACCTCAGGTGCAATGTGGTGGGCCTTGGCACCATCAGGGAAGTTAACTTTATGGTCGAGAGGACAGCAAGTCCATAGTCGATTATGGTTACACGGAGCCCCTCACGTGTGCGCTTTATGCAAATATTATTTGCTTTGATGTCGAGGTGAATCCAGCCATGAGAGTGAATGCCAATCAAAATATTGCACACCTGTGAAAGAATTTCCAAAGTTTGGAGGACGGTTAGTACACGTTTTTTTGTAAGGGTCTCCAAGGTATCACCAGCGTACTCTGTCACTATGGTCAAATATTCTGGACAGACTGCTATTATCTTTTGGACTCCTGGGATGTCCTGAAGGGGGGTGAAGGGCGCCATCTCTTGTACTAGGGATCTGACACACATGATGAACCTTGGCAAGATTTTGTTCCCCAGCGAGAAGAGGATACAGAAGCCAGATAAAAATGTGCCATAAGTTCCTGATCCAAGCATCTTACAACTTTCACTGTTAAACAAAAGTTGTGCATAAGAGGCCCAAGAACATTAAACTCCAACTCTCTGCAGATATCTTGCAGACACTCTACAAATTTTGTCTGTGGGACAGGCATCGTTTGCTCCTGTTTAGAAACATTATGTTCAGGTTGCAGCCGTACACGTTTGCAAGAGTCCTTCCTGTCCTCATGTACGAACTCCCCCGCAATCTTTTCAGTCTTTCTGATTCTGCTGGCCGAAATCTGAGCAGCCATCTTGAGTTAACGACGATCAGCTAAATGATAAAGAAGAACAAAGTAATGAATGACTTTTTTTACTCAAGACGGTGAGAAGATGCTGATCAAGTCTGTGTAGACTATATACTAAAATATAGTTAAGCTGGACTGAAGCAGTGAAAGAAACTAAGTAGTAATTTACTTAGTATACACAACTTAAGACGGTGAGAAGATGCTGATCAAGTCTGTGTAGAGTATATACTTAAATATAGTTAAGCTACACTGTAACACTGAAAGTAATAAGTAGAAATTTACTTAGTATATACAACTTCAGATGGTGAGAAGATGCTGATCAAGTCTGTATAGAGTATATACTTAAATGTAGTTAAGCTAGACTGTAATCATGAAACTACTAAGCAGTAATTTACTTAGTATACACAAGTAAAGACAGTAAGAAGATAATGATAATATCTGTGTAGAGTATATACTTAAATGTATCTAACTGTCACTACTCTCTCAGCTGTACTACTGTCACTAGCCTCTCAGCTGTACTTCTGTGCTACAAGGTTTATACCAGAATTTAATAAACCAGGTTTTCACACCTACATAATTACACCACCTTTACTATCATCTCTTTTTTTTTTTTTTTTTTTTTTTTTTTTTTTTTTTTTTTTTTTTTTTTTTTTTTTTTACTAAAATACACAGCTCGTGTCTTATTTCTGATAACAGTTCCTTTGTAAACAGAATGATGGGCAACTGTAACTCAATGTTTGTTAATAGCAGTACGCAGTAACTCTTGGAGTACTTTAAGGTTAGGTCGCCGGTTTCACATCCATGAACAATGCTTGCTGGATCCAGACTTGCAGCTCACAGTTACACAAGATGTCCAAATAGGTAATGAGGCGAGCAATGCTGAAGTAGTCAGCTTGAGCGGTTGCAGGTTGGTTCCTGAGGACCTCAGGTGCAATGTGGTGGGCCTTGGCACCATCAGGAAGTTAACTTTATGGTCGAGAGGACAGCAAGTCCATAGTCGATTATGGTTACACGGAGCCCCTCACGTGTGCGCTTTATGCAAATATTATTTGCTTTGATGTCGAGGTGAATCCAGCCATGAGAGTGAATGCCAATCAAAATATTGCACACCTGTGAAAGAATTTCCAAAGTTTGGAGACGGCTTAGTACACGTTTTTTTGTAAGGGTCTCCAAGGTATCACCAGCGTACTCTGTCACTATGGTCAAATATTCTGGACAGACTGCTATTATCTTTTGGACTCTGGGATGTCCTGAAGGGCGTGAAGGGCGCGCATCTCTTGTACTAGGGATCTGACACACATTGATGAACCTTGGCAAGATTTTGTTACCCAGCGAGAAGAGGATACAGAAGCCAGATAACATGTGCCATAAGTTCCTGATCCAAGCATCTTACAACTTTCACTGTTAAACAAAAAGTTGTGCATAAGAGGCCCAAGAACATTAAACTCCAACTCTCTGCAGATATCTTGCAGACACTCTACAAATTTTGTCTGTGGGACAGGCATCGTTTGCTCCTGTTTAGAAACATTATGTTCAGGTTGCAGCCGTACACGTTTGCAAGAGTCCTTCCTGTCCTCATGTACGGACTCCCACCGCACTCTTTTCAAGTCTTTCTGATTCTGCTGGCCGAAATCCTGAGCAGCCATCTTGAGTTAACGACGATCAGATAAACTGATAAAGAAGAACAAAGTAATGAATGACTTCTTTTACTCAAGACGGTGAGAAGATGCTGATCAAGTCTGTGTAGACTATATACTAAAATATAGTTAAGCTGGACTGAAGCAGTGAAAGTACTAAGTAGTAATTTACTTAGTATACACAACTTAAGACGGTGAGAAGATGCTGATCAAGTCTGTGTAGAGTATATACTTAAATATAGTTAAGCTACACTGTAACACTGAAAGAACTAAGTAGTAATTTACTTAGTATATACAACTTCAGATGGTGAGAAGATGCTGATCAAGTCTGTATAGAGTATATACTTAAATGTAGTTAAGCTAGACTGTAATCATGAAACTACTAAGCAGTAATTTACTTAGTATACACAAGTAAAGACAGTAAGAAGATAATGATAATATCTGTGTAGAGTATATACTTAAATGTATCTAACTGTCACTACTCTCTCAGCTGTACTACTGTCACTAGCCTCTCAGCTGTACTTCTGTGCTACAAGGTTTATACCAGACATTTAATAAACCCAGGTTTTCACACCTACATAATTACACCACCTTTACTATCATCTCTTTTTTTTTTTTTTTTTTTTTTTTTTTTTTTTTTTTTTTTTTTTTTTTTTTTTTTTTTACTAAATACACAGCTCGTGTCTTATTTCTGATAACAGTTCCTTTGTAAACAGAATGATGGGCAACTGTAAACTCAATGTTTGTTAATAGCAGTACGCAGTAACTCTTGGAGTACTTTAAGGTTAGGTCGCCGGTTCACATCCATGAACAATGCTTGCTGGATCCAGACTTGCAGCTCACAGTTACACAAGATGTCCAAATAGGTAATGAGGCGAGCAATGCTGAAGTAGTCAGCTTGAGCGGTTGCAGGTTGGTTCCTGAGGACCTCAGGTGCAATGTGGTGGGCCTTGGCACCATCAGGGAAGTTAACTTTATGGTCGAGAGGAACAGCAAGTCCATAGTCGATTATGGTTACGCGGACCCCTCACGTGTGCGCTTTATGCAAATATTATTTGCTTTGATGTCGAGGTGAATCCAGCCATGAGAGTGAATGCCAATCAAAATATTGCACACCTGTGAAAGAATTTCCAAAGTTTGGAGACGGCTTAGTACACGTTTTTTTGTAAGGGTCTCCAAGGTATCACCAGCGTACTCTGTCACTATGGTCAAATATTCTGGACAGACTGCTATTATCTTTTGGACTCCTGGGATGTCCTGAAGGGCGTGAAGGGCGCGCATCTCTTGTACTAGGGATCTGACACACATTGATGAACCTTGGCAAGATTTTGTTACCCAGCGAGAAGAGGATACAGAAGCCAGATAACATGTGCCATAAGTTCCTGATCCAAGCATCTTACAACTTTCACTGTTAACAAAAAGTTGTGCATAAGAGGCCCAAGAACATTAAACTCCAACTCTCTGCAGATATCTTGCAGACACTCTACAAATTTTGTCTGTGGGACAGGCATCGTTTGCTCCTGTTTAGAAACATTATGTTCAGGTGTGCAGAGCTCTGTCACACCGCATTTGCAAGAGTCCTTCCTGTCCTGCTGCTAATCCTGAGCAGTCCATCTTGAGTTAACGACGATCAGATAACTGTAAGAACAAGTAATGTATGATTCTTTACTCAGACGGTGAGAAGATGCTGATAGTCGTAGACTATATACTAAATATAGTTTAGCTGGACTGATAGCATGAAAGTACTAATAGTAATTTGACTTGTATTACAACTAAGACGGTGAGAAGATGCTGATCAAGTCTGTGTAGACTATATACTAAAATATAGTTAAGCTGGACTGAAGCAGTGAAAGTACTAAGTAGTAATTTACTTAGTATACACAACTTAAGACGGTGAGAAGATGCTGATCAAGTCTGTGTAGAGTATATACTTAAATATAGTTAAGCTACACTGTAACACTGAAAGAACTAAGTAGTAATTTACTTAGTATATACAACTTCAGATGGTGAGAAGATGCTGATCAAGTCTGTATAGAGTATATACTTAAATGTAGTTAAGCTAGACTGTAATCATGAAACTACTAAGCAGTAATTTACTTAGTATACACAAGTAAAGACAGTAAGAAGATAATGATAATATCTGTGTAGAGTATATACTTAAATGTATCTAACTGTCACTACTCTCTCAGCTGTACTACTGTCACTAGCCTCTCAGCTGTACTTCTGTGCTACAAGGTTTATACCAGACATTTAATAAACCCAGGTTTTCACACCTACATAATTACACCACCTTTACTATCATCTCTTTTTTTTTTTTTTTTTTTTTTTTTTTTTTTTTTTTTTTTTTTTTTTTTTTTTACTAAAATACACAGCTCGTGTCTTATTTCTGATAACAGTTCCTTTGTAAACAGAATGATGGGCAACTGTAAACTCAATGTTTGTTAATAGCAGTACGCAGTAACTCTTGGAGTACTTTAAGGTTAGGTCGCCGGTTCACATCCATGAACAATGCTTGCTGGATCCAGACTTGCAGCTCACAGTTACACAAGATGTCCAAATAGGTAATGAGGCGAGCAATGCTGAAGTAGTCAGCTTGAGCGTTGCAGGTTGGTTCCTGAGGACCTCAGGTGCAATGTGGTGGGCCTTGGCACCATCAGGGAAGTTAACTTTATGGTCGAGAGGAACAGCAAGTCCATAGTCGATTATGGTTACACGGAGCCCCTCACGTGTGCGCTTTATGCAAATATTATTTGCTTTGATGTCGAGGTGAATCCAGCCATGAGAGTGAATGCCAATCAAAATATTGCACACCTGTGAAAGAATTTCCAAAGTTTGGAGACGGCTTAGTACACGTTTTTTTGTAAGGGTCTCCAAGGTATCACCAGCGTACTCTGTCACTATGGTCAAATATTCTGGACAGACTGCTATTATCTTTTGGACTCCTGGGATGTCCTGAAGGGCGTGAAGGGCGCGCATCTCTTGTACTAGGGATCTGACACACATTGATGAACCTTGGCAAGATTTTGTTACCCAGCGAGAAGAGGATACAGAAGCCAGATAACATGTGCCATAAGTTCCTGATCCAAGCATCTTACAACTTTCACTGTTAAACAAAAAGTTGTGCATAAGAGGCCCAAGAACATTAAACTCCAACTCTCTGCAGATATCTTGCAGACACTCTACAAATTTTGTCTGTGGGACAGGCATCGTTTGCTCCTGTTTAGAAACATTATGTTCAGGTTGCAGCCGTACACGTTTGCAAGAGTCCTTCCTGTCCTCATGTACGGACTCCCACCGCACTCTTTTCAAGTCTTTCTGATTCTGCTGGCCGAAATCCTGAGCAGCCATCTTGAGTTAACGACGATCAGATAAACTGATAAAGAAGAACAAAGTAATGAATGACTTCTTTTACTCAAGACGGTGAGAAGATGCTGATCAAGTCTGTGTAGACTATATACTAAAATATAGTTAAGCTGGACTGAAGCAGTGAAAGTACTAAGTAGTAATTTACTTAGTATACACAACTTAAGACGGTGAGAAGATGCTGATCAAGTCTGTGTAGAGTATATACTTAAATATAGTTAAGCTACACTGTAACACTGAAAGAACTAAGTAGTAATTTACTTAGTATATACAACTTCAGATGGTGAGAAGATGCTGATCAAGTCTGTATAGAGTATATACTTAAATGTAGTTAAGCTAGACTGTAATCATGAAATACTAAGCAGTAATTTACTTAGTATACACAAGTAAAAGACAGTTAAGAAGATAATGATAATATCTGTGTAGAGTATTATACTTAAATAGTATATAACTGTCATATTCTCTAGCTGTACTACTGTCACTAGCCTCTCAGCTGTACTTCTGTGCTACAAGGTTTATACCAGACATTTAATAAACCCAGGTTTTCACACCTACATAATTACACCACCTTTACTATCATCTCTTTTTTTTTTTTTTTTTTTTTTTTTTTTTTTTTTTTTTTTTTTTTTTTTTTTTTTACTAAAATACACAGCTCGTGTCTTATTTCTGATAACAGTTCCTTTGTAAACAGAATGATGGGCAACTGTAAACTCAATGTTTGTTAATAGCAGTACGCAGTAACTCTTGGAGTACTTTAAGGTTAGGTCGCCGGTTCACATCCATGAACATTGCTTGCTGGATCCAGACTTGCAGCTCACAGTTACACAAGATGTCCAAATAGGTAATGAGGCGAGCAATGCTGAAGTAGTCAGCTTGAGCGGTTGCAGGTTGGTTCCTGAGGACCTCAGGTGCAATGTGGTGGGCCTTGGCACCATCAGGAAGTTAACTTTATGGTCGAGAGGAACAGCAAGTCCATAGTCGATTATGGTTACACGGAGCCCCTCACGTGTGCGCTTTATGCAAATATTATTTGCTTTGATGTCGAGGTGAATCCAGCCATGAGAGTGAATGCCAATCAAAATATTGCACACCTGTGAAAGAATTTCCAAAGTTTGGAGACGGCTTAGTACACGTTTTTTTGTAAGGGTCTCCAAGGTATCACCAGCGTACTCTGTCACTATGGTCAAATATTCTGGACAGACTGCTATTATCTTTTGGACTCCTGGGATGTCCTGAAGGGCGTGAAGGGCGCGCATCTCTTGTACTAGGGATCTGACACACATTGATGAACCTTGGCAAGATTTTGTTACCCAGCGAGAAGAGGATACAGAAGCCAGATAACTTGTGCCATAAGTTCCTGATCCAAGCATCTTACAACTTTCACTGTTAAACAAAAAGTTGTGGCATAAGAGGTCCCATAGAACTGTATAACTCAACTCTCTGCAGTTATCTTGCAGGACAATCTACAAATTTTGATCTGTGGAGAACTCAGCACTCGTTTGACTCATGTTTTGAAACACTTTATGTTCAGGTGCAGCCTTCCCCGTATTACACGTTTGCAAGAAGTCCTACCTAGTCTCTCATTGTACGGACTCCCCACCGCCTCTCTTCTCAAGTCTTTATGATTCTGCTGGCGACACGAAATCCCTGCAGCAGCCATCTTGAGTTAACGGCATACAGCTAATATGTTAAAGAAGAACAAACAGTAATGAATGCAATTCTTTTACTCAAGAGGTGAGGAAGTTGCTGATCAAAGTCCTTGTGTAGACTATATATCTAAGAAATATAGTTAAGATAGGGGACTGCAAAGCAGTTGAAAGTACTAAGTAGTAATTTACATTAGTATACTTACAACTTTAAGACACGGTGAGAAGATGCTGATCAAGTCTGTTGTTAAAGAATGTATATATCTTATTATTAGTAAGCTGGACTGAAAGCAGTGTGAAAGTTACCTAAGTATAGTAAATTTACTTAGTATACACAACTTAAGACGGTGGAGCCAAGAATGTGACAAGTCAGTGTAGAGTATTATAATTAAATTAGCTTAAGCCTACACTGTAACACTGAAAGAAACCTACAGTAGTTAATTTTACTTTGTATTGTTACAACTTAACCAGATGGTGAGAAGGACTGCTGATTCAAGCTTCTGTTAATGTAGAGTTTATACTTAAAATCGTAGTTCTAACGCTAGACATGTAATCTTGAAATACTACCTAAGACAGTAGTATTTTACTTTGTCATACAACCAAAGTGAAGACAAAGTAAGAAGATTTAATTGTATCAATTATCTGTGTCAGCAGTTATACTTTTAAATTGTATCTAATGTCACTAATCTCTCAGCTGTTCTACTGTCACTAGCCTCCTCTGCTGTACTATATGTGCTACAAGAGGAATTTATAACCAGATCATTTATAACCCAGGTTTTGCTAACACTTACATTATTTTTACCACCTTTATTTTTTTTTTTTTTTTTTTTTTTTTTTTACTAAAATACACAGCTCGTGGTACTTATTTCTGATAACAGTTACTTTGTAAACAGAATTGAATGGGCAACGTAAACTCAATTGTCTTGTTAAATAGCAAGTCGCAGAAACTCTTGGAGTACTTTAAGGTTAGGTCGCCGGTTCAATTCCATGAACAATGCTTGCTGGATCCAGACTTGCAGCTCACGTTACACCAAGATGTCCAAATAGGTATTGGGCGCGAGAGCAATGTGAAGAGTAAGCTTGAGAGGTTTGCAGGGGTGGTTCCTGAGGAACCCTCAGGTGGCAATGTGGTGGGCCTTGGCCCATTCAGGGAAGTTACTTTATGGTCGAGAGGAACAGAAATTCCATAGTCAATTATGGTTACACGGAGGGGGGCCCCTCACGTGTGCGTTTTATGCAAAATATTATTTGCTTTTGATGTCGAGGTGTGACATCCGCCATGAGAGTGAATGCCAATCAAAATATTTGCACACCTGTGGAAGAATTTCCAAAGTTTGGAGACGGGCTTAGTCAAACGTTTTTTTTGTAAGGGGTTCTCCACCGGTTCACCAGCTTATTCTGTCACTATGGGGTCAAATATTCTGGCACAGACTGCTATTTATCTTTTGGACTACTGGGATTGTCCTGAAGGGCGTGAAGGGTCGAACATTCTTTGTACTCAGGATTGACACACATTGATGAACTCTTGGCAAGATTTTGTTAACCAGCGAGAAGAGGATACAGAAGCCAGATAATACATGTGCCATAAGTTCCTGATCCTGACATATTACACTTTCCAATGTTAAACAAAAAGTTGTGCATAAGAGGCCAAGAACATTTAAACTCCAACTCTCTGAAGATATCTTGCAGCCACTCTACAAATTTTGTCTGTAGGACAGGCAGCGTTTGCTTCATGTTTAGAAACATTATGTTTCAGGTTGAGGTTACAGTTATGCAACGAGTCCCTTCCTGTCCTCATGTAAGAATCCCACCGCCACTCTTTTTTCAAGTCTTTTGATTCTGTTGGCCGAAATCTGAGCAGCATCTTGAGGTAACGAGATTCAAGATAAACTGGTAAAGTAGACAAAGTAATGAATGACTATTTTACTCAAGACGGTGAGAAGATGCTGATCATGGTCTGTGTAGACTAATTTACTAAATTATAGTTAAGCTGGTCTGAAGCAGTGAAAGCTACTAAGTAGTAATTTACTTAGGATAACACAACTTTAAGACGGTGAGAAGATGCTGGTCAAGTCTTGTTGTAGAGTATATACTTAAATATAGTTAAGTACACATGTAAAACACTGAAAGAACTAAGTAGGAATTTATTGTATATACAACTTCAGATGGTGAGAAAGATGCTGATCAAGTCTGTATAGATTATATACTTAAATGTAGTGATTAAGCTAGACTGTAATCATTGAAAACTACTAAGCAGTAATTTACTTAGTATATTTTTTTTTTTTTTTTTATTTTTTTTTTTTTTCACAAGTAAAGACCAGTCAGAAGGATAATGATAATTTCTGACTAGTTATATACTTAAATGTATCTAACTGGTCACTACTCTATAGTTGTACTACTTGTCACTAGCATCTTCAGCTGTAATTCTGTGCTTACAAGGTTTATACCAGACTTTTATGAAAACCCAGGTTTTCACACCTACATAATTACATAACACCTTTTACTTTCATCTCTTTTTTTTTTTTTTTTTTTTTATTTTTTTTTTTTTTTTTTTTTTTTTTTTTTTATTTTTTTTATTACTAAAATACACAGCTCGTGTTTATTTCTGATAAACAGTTCATTTGTAATCAGGAATGATGGGCAACTGTAAAAACTCAATGTTTGTTAATAGCAGTACGCGGTAGTACAGTTAATCTCTTGGAGTACCTTTAGGTTTAGGTCGCGGGTTCACATTCCAGGAACATTGCTTGCTGGATACAGACTTTGCAGCTCACAGTTACACAAAGATCGTCAATTAGGTAATGAGGCGAAGCAATGATGATGTGTCAGCTTGTAGCCGGTTTTGCAGTTTGGTTCCTGTGGGACCTCAGGTGCAATGTGGGGGCCTTGGCACCATCAGGCGTAAGTTAACTTTATGGACGAGGAGGAACAGCAAGTCCATAGTCGTTTATGGTTACACGGTCGACCCTACGTGTGCGCTTTATGCAAATATTATTTCTTTGATGTCGAGGTGAATCCAGACAATTGGAGTGATGCCAATCAAAAATATTGCACACCTGTTGAAAGAAGTTCCAAAAGTTTGGAGACGGCCTTAGTACCGTTTTTTTGTATGGAGTCGCAAGGTATCACCAGCGTCACTCTGTCACTTGGTCAAATATTATGGACAGACTGCTTTTATCCTTTTGGACTCATGGGATGTCCTGAAGGGCGTGAAGAGGCGCGCATCTCTTGTACTAGGGATCTGTCACACATGATGAACTGTGGCAAGATTTTGTTACCCTGCGAGAAGAGGATACAGAAGGCAGATAAAACATGTGACATAAGTTCCTGATCCAAGCACTTACAACTTTTTTTTCACTGTTTTAAACTAAAGTTGTGCATAAGAGGCCAAGATACATTAAACTCCAAACCTCTCTGCAGATATCTTGCAGACATCTCTACAAATTTTGTCGGTGGGACAGTATAGTTTGCTCCTGTTTAGAAACATTATGTTTCAGGTTGCAGCCGCTTTCACGTTTGCATAGAGTCCTTCCTGTCCTCATGTACGGACTACCACCGCACTTCTTCTATGATCACTTTTGATTATGCTGGCCGAAATCCTGAGCTGCCATCTTGAGTTAACGACGATAAGATAAACTGACTAAAAGATGAACAAAAGTAATGAATGACTTCTTTTATCTAGACGGTGAAGATGATGACTGACATGTCTGCTGTAGACTATATACTTTAAATATTGTTAAGCTGACTGAAGCTGTGAAAGTACCAAGTAGTTATCTTCACTTAGTTATACACACATTAAGACGGTGAGGAAAGTCTGATCTAGTCGGTGTAGACTATTATACTAAATTATAGTTTAAAGCTGGACGGAAGCAGTGAAAGTATATGTAGTAATTTACTTAGTATACACAAACTTAAGGACGGTGAGAAGATCGCTGATTCCAAGTCAGGTGTAGAGTATATCTTAAATATAGTTAAGCTACCACCTGAACACTGAAAGAACTAAGTAGTATTTACTTAGTATATACACTTAAGATGGTGAGAAGATGTGATCAAGTTGTATTGAGTATATACTTAATGTAATTAAGCTAGAACTGTAATAATGATACTACTAAAGCAGTAATTTACTTAGTATACACAAGTAAAGACAGTAAGAGATAATGATAATATATGTGTTAGAGTAAGTCATATACTTAAAATGTATCTAACTGTCACTACTCTCTCTGCTGTACTACTGTCAGTTGACTCTCAGCTGTACTTCTGATGCTAACAAGGTTTATACCAGCATTTAAATAAACCAGGTTTTCCAAACCTTATATTACACACACCTTTATATCATCTTCTTTTTTTTTTTTTTTTTTTATTTTTTTCTTTTTTTTTTTTTCTTACTAAAAATACACGCTCGTGTCTTATTTCTGATAAAGTTCTTTGTAAAATGAATGATGGATCTGTAAATCATGTTTGTTATTAGCAGTACGCAGTATCTCTTGGAGTACTTTCAAGGTTAGGTCCCGGTTCACATTTTCCCCCCCATGAAAAACAATGACTTGCTGGACCAGACTTGCAGTCAAAGTTAAACAAGATGTCCATTAGGTACTGAGGCGAGCAATGCTGGAAGTAGTCAGCTTGAGCGGTTGCAGTTGGTTCCTGAGGACCCTCAGGTGCAATGTGGTGGGCACTTGGCACCATCAGGGAAGTTTAACTTTATGGTCGAGAGGAACAGCAAAGTCATGTCGATGTGGTTCTACTCGGAGCCCTCCACGTAGTGGCTTTATGACAATTATTATTTGCTTTGATGTCGAGTGAATAAACTACAGCCTTGAGCGAGTTGAATGCCAATCCAAAAAATATTGCACACCCTGTGAAAGAATTTCCAAGTTTGGGAGGCTTTGTAACGTTTTTTTGTATGGGTCTCCAAGGTATCAACTGCGTACTCTGTACAATATGTCAAATATTCCTGGACAGGACCTGATATTATCTTTTGGACTCCTGGGATGTCCTGAAGGGCGTGAAGGGCCGCATCTCTTGTACTGAGGAATTCTGGAACACATTGATGAAACCTTGGCAAGATTTTGTACCCAGCGAAAGAGGATAAAGAGCCAGATAACATGTGCCATAAGTTCCTGATCAAAGCATCTTACAACTTTCACTTGTTAAACAAAAAGTTGTGCATAAGAGGCCCAAGTACATTAAACTTCCAACTCTTGCAGATATCTTGCAGTACTACTCTACAATTTTGTCTGTGGGACAAGGCATCGTTTTGGCTCCCTGTTGTAGAAAAAATTATGTTCAGGTTGCAGCCGTACACGTTTGCAAGAGTCCTTAATGTCCTCATGTACGGACTCCCATCCGCACTCTTACTCAAGTCTTTCTGATTCTTGCCTCGGCCGAATCCTGAGCAGCCATATTGAGTTAACGACGGATCAGATAAACTGATAAAGAAGAACAAAAGTAATGATTATGACTTTTTTACTCAAGACGGTGAGAAAGATGCTGATCAAGGTATCGTGTAGTCTATATACTAAAAGATAGTTAAGCTGGGAAATGAAGCTGTGAAAGTACTAAGTGTAATTTACTTAGTTTACACAATTAAGACGGTGTGAAGATGACTGATCAAGTCTGTGTAGTCTATATACTAAAATATAGTTAGCTGGTCTGAAGCAGTTGAAAGTTACTAAAGGTTAGTAATTTACTTAGTATACACCAACTTAAGAACGGTGAGAAGATGCCTGATCAAGTCAGTGTAGAGTATATTCTTATACTATTGTTATGGCTACACTGTTAAACACTGAAAAGAAACTAAGTAGTATTTTACTTAGTATAACAACTTCAAGAGGTGAGAAGTTGTCTGATCAAGTCTGTATAGAGGTATTTACTTATATGTAGTTTAAGCTAGACTGTAATCATGAAGAATACTAAGAGTAATTTACTTAGTATTCACAAGTAAAGAAGTAATGAAGATAATGATATTTTCTGTTCTGTAGAGCTAGATACGTATATGTATCATTACTGTCATACTCTCCTCGCGGGACTACTGTACATAGCATCTAAGCTGTTATTACGTGCTCTACTTGGTTTATGACTTGGACGCTTTGAATAATACCCTGGTTTTCTATCCATAAATAATTTTACACCCACCTTTACATATATCTCTTTTTTTTTTTTTTTTTTTTTTTTTTTTTTTTTTTTTTTTTTTTTTTTTTTTTTTTTTTTTTGTTAATAAAATACTCGCTCGTGTCTTATTTCTGATAACAGTTCCTTTGTAAACTGAATGCATGGAAACTGTAATCAATGATTTGTTAATAGAAGTACGCTAGTAACTCTTGGTGTACTTTATGCGCTTTCGGTCGCCGGTTTCCCCCCCACCATCCAGGGAAAATGCATGCTGGATCCTGACTTTGCTGCTCAAAGTTACAACAAGATGTCCAATTAGGTAATGAGGGCGAGCAATGGCTGAGTAGTCTGCATTGAGCGCGTTTGCAGGTTGTTTCCTGTGGACCAGGTGCATTGTGGTGGGCAGCCTTGGCACCATCAGGGAAATGTTACTTTATGGTCGTGAGGTACAGCAGGTCCAGAGTCGATTTATGGTGACAAGGAGCACACCTCAAGTCCTTGTGCGCTTTATGCAAATTTTATTTCTGCTTTTGTTGTTGAGGTGCGAATCCAGCCATGTGAGTGCAAGACAATCTAAATATTGCACACTGTGAAAGAATTTTCCTAAGTTTGGAGACGGCTTCTTAGTACATCGTTTTTTTGTAAGGGTCTCCAAGGTATCACCAGCGTACTCTGTCACTATGGTCAAATTATTTCTGGACAGACTGCTATTATCTTTTGGACTCCTGGGATGTCTGAAGGGGCGTGGAAGGAGTGCACATCTCTTGTACTAGGGATCTGGACACACATTGATGAAACTTGGCAAGATTTTGTTACCCAGCGAGTAGAGGATACAGAAGCCAGATAACTTGTGACCCTTAGTTCATGATCAAAGCATCTTAACAAACTTTTCACTTGTTAATAAAAAAGTTGTGCTTAAGGGCACAGAACATTAAACTCCAACTCCTCTGCAGATATCTTGCAGACATCTACAAATTTTGTCTGCTGTGGGACAGGCCATTCGTTTGCTCCTGTTTAGTAACATTATGTTCGGTTGCAGCGTACACGTTTTGGACACAAGAGTCCTTCATGTCCTCATGTACGAACTACCACCGCACTCTTTCTCAAGTCTTTCTGATTCTGTTGGCCGATCATGTGCAGCCTTCTTGAGTTAACGACGAATCAGATAAAATGATAAAGAAGAACAAAGTAATGATTGACGTCTTTTACTCAAGTACGTTGTAGAAAGATGCTGATCAAGTATGTGTTGAACTATATTCTAAAATATAGCTAAGCTGGACTGACAGCAGGTGAAAGTAATAAGTAGTTTATTTTACTTAGTCATACACAACTTATGACGGTCGAGAAGATCGTGGCAAGTCTGTGTAGGAGTACTACTTATACTTAATATAGTTATGCTACACTCGTAACACTGAAAGAAACTAAGTCAGTTAATTTACTTAGTCATATACAACTTCAGATGGTTGTGGAGATGATGATCAAGTCTGTATAGAGTATATATTAAATGTAGTTAGCTAGACTTAATCATGTATGAAACTACTAAGCTGTAATTTACTTAGTATACACAAGGTTAAAGACAGTAAGAAGATAATGATAATATCTGTGTAGAGTATATAACTTAAACTGTATCTAAACTGTCACTAATCTTCAAGTGTACTACTGTCATCTAGCCTATCTGCTGTACTTCTGTGCTACCAAGGTTTATACCAGGACATTTAATAAAACACTGGATTTTCACACATACATAATTACACCACCTTTTATATCATCTTTTTTTTTTTTCTTTTTTTTTTTTTAATTTTTTTTTTTTTTTTTTTTTTTTTTTTTTTTCTTTTTTTACTAAATACACAGCTCAGTGTTTATTTCTGGATAAATTTTCCTTATATGTAAACAGAATGATGGGCAACTGAAAACTCACATGTTAGTTAATAGCAGTACGCAGTACTCTTGGAGTACTTTACGGTTAGCGTCGCGGTTCACATCATGAAATTGCTGATGGATCCAGACTTCGCAGCTCACAGTTACAAGTGTCTCAAATAGCGTTAACTGAGGCGAGCAATGCTGAAGTAGGTCAGCTTTGAGCGGTTGCAGGTTGAGTTCCTGAGGACCTCAGGTGCAATGTGGAGGGCCTTGGCACAATCAGGAAGTTAAACTTTCATGGTCGATGAGGGTAACAGCAAGAGTACAATTGTAGATTATGGTTACACGGAGCCACCTCCCGTATGTGCGCTTTATGCAAAATATTATTTGCTTTGTTTGTCGAGGTTGAAGCCAAGCCATGAGAGTGGTAATGCCAATCAAAAATATGGCCTCACCCACCTGTGAAAGAATTTCACCAACTTTGGTGACGGCTTTAGTACGCGTTTTCTTGGTAAGGGTCTCAAGTTTCACCAGCGTACTCTGTCAATATGGTCAATATATTCTGGACATGACTGCTATTATCTTTTTTGGACTCCTGGGATGTCCTGAAGGGCGTGAATAGCGGCGCCACATCTTTGTACTAGGGATCTGACACACAGTGATGAACATTGGCAAGCATTTGGTTACAAGCGAGAAGAGGATACAGAGCCAGATAACATGTGCATAAGTTCCTCATGACCCAAAGAATTCTTACATTACTTTCCACTGTTAAAACAAAAAGTTGTGCCATAAGAGGCATAAGTAACTTAAACTAACCAACTCTCTGACAGATTATCTTGCAGGACCTACTCTATCGTATATTTTTGTCTGTGGGCACAGGCATCGGTTTGCTCCTGTGTAGAAAAATTATGTTCAGGTATTGCAGCTGTTTACACGTTTGCAAGAGTACTTACTTAGTCCTAACTGTCCGGAAATCCCACCGCACCTCCTTTTCAAGTCTTTCTGATTCTGCTGGCCGAAATCATGAGCAGCCATCTTGAGATAACGTCGATCAGATAAACTGATAAAGAAAGAACAAAGTAATGGAAATGACCTTCTTTTACTCAAGACGGTGAGAAGATGCTGATCAAGTATGTGTTAGAACTATATACTAAAATAAGGTTAAGCTGGACCCTGAAGCAGTTGAAAGTACTAAGTAGTAATTTCTTGTATAAAAACAACCTTAAGACGGTGTGAGAAGATTCTGTTCAAGTTTGTGTAGACTACTATTACTAATATATAGTTAAAGCTGGACTGAAGCAGTGAAAAGCTATAAGTAGTTAATTTACTTAGTATACACAAATTAAGACGGTGAGAAGATGCTGACTCAAGTCAGTTGTAGGAGTTATACTTAAATATAGTTAAGCTACACTAGTAACACTGAAAGAACTAAGTAGTAATTTACTTAGTATATACAACTTAAGATGGTGACCGCCCCCCCTAATCTTGTATCATACATATCACTAGTATATACTTAACTCTGTATTAGAAAGCTACGCCACCAGTAATTCATAGAAACTTACAAAGCCATTAATTTACTTATATCTACACGAGTAACAGCACAGTAAGCGAAGATCAATGATAATATCTTTGTAGTGTATATACTTCCAAATGTATCTATACTGTCCCCTACTCCAACCTCCCCACGCCCCACTGTCACTTCTGTCACTTCCTGCCCTCTCAGATGTACTTCTGTGCTTTACAATGGTTTATTACAGCATATCTATTAAACCCAGGTTTGCACACCTGACATAATTACACCACCTTTAATTTCATCCTCTATGTTTTTTTTTTATTTTCTTTTTTTTTTTTTTTTTGTTTTTTTTTTTTTTTTACTAAAAATACACAGCTCGGGTCTTTTTCTGATAACAGTTTAATTTGTAAAAACAGAATGATGTGCATACTGTAAACTCACATGTTTGTTAATTGCAGTACCGACCACACAGTAACTCTTGGAGTACTATTATGTTAGGTCGCCGGCTTCACATCATGAACAATGACTTGCTGGATCCAGGGACTTCTGCAGCTCACAGTTTACTCATGATGTCCACAATAGGTAATGAAGGGAGCAATGCATGAAGCTAGTCAGCACTTGAGCGGTTGCTGGTTTGGTTATGAGGACCTCAGGTGCATATGTGGTGGGCCTTGGAACAATCAGGGAAGTACAACTTTCTGGTAGAGAGGAAAGGCAAGTACCCATAGTCGATTATGGTTCACGGAGCCCACTACGTGCCTGCGCTTTTATGCTTACATATATTGCTTTGATGTCGAGGTGATATCCATGCCATGAGAGTGAATGCACAATCAAACATATTCACACCTGTGAAAGAATTTACAAATAGTTGTCTTGATGCAGACGGCCCTTTAGTACCACGTATTTTTTGTTAATGGAGTTCTACCAAGGATATCCCTCACAATGAGTACTCTGTCACTATGGTCAAATTATTCTTGACAGATAGTATATCTTTTGGACTCCTGGGATGTCCCTGAAGGGTCGTGAAGGGCCCCGCACATCTCTATGTAATAGGGATCTGACACACATTGATGAACCCTTGGCAAGAATTTTGTTAACCAGCGCGCAAGAGGATACAGAAGCCAGATAACAGTGCCACTAAGATTCCTGATTCCCAAAGCATCTTACACCTTTTCACTGTTAAACAAAACGATGTGCTTATAAGAGGCCAAGTACATTTTAGTCTGCAAACTCCAAACTCGCTGCAGATATCTTGCAGACACTCTAACAAATTTTGTCTGTGGGACAGGAATCGTTTGCTCCTTCATGTTTTTAGAAACTTATGTTCAGGTGTGCTGCCGTACAACGTGTTGCAAGGAGTCCTTCCTCCGTCACTAATGTACGAACTCCCACCGCATCTTTTCAAGTCTTTCTGATTCATGTTGGCCGAATTACTGAGCATGCATCCTTGAGTTATAAACGACGATCAGATTAAAACTGATAAGAAGGACAAGTATATGAATGAATTCTTTTACACTCAAGTCGGTGAGAAGATGCTGATCAAGTCTGGTGTAGACTTATATAATAAAATATAGTTAAGATGGACCTGAGCAGGTGAAAGTAATAAGTAGTCACTTTCTTAGTATACACATCTTAAGACGGGTGAGAAGGATGCCTGATCAGTCAGTGTAGAAGTATATACTTAAATATAGTCTCAGCTACACTGTAACACTGAAAGAAACTAAGTAGTCAAATTTTACTTACGTATATATCACCTTCAGATTGGTTGGAGAAGTGCCGTTCTAAGTCCTGTATAGAGTATATACTAAATGTAGTTAAGCTAGACTGTCCTAATCATGAAACATACTAAGCAGTATTTATTAGTATACACAAGTAAAAACGACAGTAAGAGATAATGGATATAATATCTGTGTAGAGTATATCATTAAATGTATCTATATGTATTACTCCTCATCAGCTCGTACTAATGTACACTATAGCCTCTCAGATGTACTTCTGTCTGTGCTACAAAGGTTTCACCTGACATTAATAAACAAGGTTTTCAAACCTACAATAATTACACAACCTTTAATACTCATCTCTTTTTTTTTTTTTTTTTTTTTTTTTTGTCTTTTTTTTTTTTTTTTTTTTTTTTTTTTACATAAAATAACAGCTTCGTGTCCCTTACTTTCTGATAACAGTGCATTTGTAAACAGAATGATGGGCAATCTGTAAATCAAGTGTTTGTTAATAGCAGACGCAGTAACTCTTGGAGTACTTTAAGGTTGGTCGCCGGTTTCAATCATGACACAATGCTTGCTAAGGGATCCAGACTTGCAGATCACTGTACCAAAGAAGTTCCAAGCTAGGGAATGAGAGCGCAGCAATGCTGAAGTAGTCAGCTTGAGCGGTTGCAGGTTGGTTCCTGAGGAACTCAGGTGCAATGTTGTGGGCCTTGGCACCATCAGGGATGATATGAACTAACTTTATTGGTCGAGAGGAACTGCAACGTCCATAGTGATTATGGTTACACGGAGGGTGGGCCCCCTCACGTCGTGCGCTTTATGCAAATTTATTTGCCTTTGCATTAGTCGAGATGTGAATCCAGCCATGAGATGTGAATGCCATCAAAAATACTTGCCAAAATGCTGATGAAGAATTTCAAAGTTGGAGAACGGCTTAGTACACGTTTTTTGTAAGGGTCTCCATGAGTTTTCATCCAGCGTATCTCTTTCACTATGGTCAAATATTCTGGACAGGGACTGCTATTTATCTTTTGGAATAATGGGGATGTCCTGAAGGGCGTGAAGGGCGGCATTCCTTGTTCTAGGGACTGAAACACATTGATGAACACTTGCAAGATTTTGTTACCCAGCGTGAAGCAGCGTTACAAGAAGCCAGATAAAACATCGTGACCATAAGTTCCTTGTATCCAAGCATCTTACAACTTTCACTGTTTTAAAAAAAAGTTGTGCATAAGAGGCCCAGAAAAGGAAATTCAAACTCCAACTCTCTGCAGATATCTTGCAGACACTTCAATAATTTTGTCTGTGGGACAGGCTTCGCTTTTCGCCTCAATGCTTCTTTAGAAATCTTTATGTTCACCGGTTGCTCAGACGTACACGTTTGCCAAGAGTCCTTCCTGTTCCTCATGTACGGACTCGAACACGCACTCTTCTCAAGTCTTTCTCTGTATTCTGAGTGGCACAATAATACTGTACGCAGCCATTTGATGTTAACGAACGATCAGATACTGTTAAGATAGAACAAATGTAATGAATGACCTTCTTTAACTCTAGACGGTGCAGAAGATGCTGATTTCAAGTCTGTGTCAGACCTATATACTAAAATATCAGTTCAAGATGGACTGAAGCAGTGAAAGTACAAAAAGTAGTAATTTACTGTAGTATACGCAACTTACAGAAGGTGAGAAGATGATGTTCAAGTCTGGAGTAGATCTATATTATAAATTATAGTTTAAGAGCTGACTGCAGCAACGTGAAAAGATACTAAGTACTTTCATTTTCTTTGTATACCACAACTTAAGGACGGCTGAGAAGATGCCTTGCATCATGTTAGTCAGTGTAGAGTACTATACTTAAATATAGTTTAGCTACACTGTAACAATGATAAGAAACTATGTAGTCAATTTTACTTAGTATATACAACTTCAGTGGTGAGAAGTGCTGATCAAATCTGTATAGAGTATGATACTTAACATGTAGTTAAGCTAGGATGAATTCATGAAACTACTAAGCAGTAATTTAATTAGTATACACAAGTTTAAGACAAGTTAAGAATGCGATATGATAATATTGTGTGAGTATATTCTTAAATAAGTATCTAACTGTCACTACTCTCTCAGCTGTACTACTGTCACTAGCCTCCTCAGCTGTCTTTCTGTGATACATTCGGGTTTGGTTTATACCAGAACTTTAATAAACCCTCAGGTTTTCGACTCCTACACTAAGATTACAAACATTTACTATCATTCTCTTTTTTTTTTTTTTTTTTTTTTTTTTACTAAAAAAATTTTTTTTTTTTTTTTACTAAAATACACAGCCTCGTGTCTTATTTCTGATAATAGTTCTCTTTTAAACAGAATGATGGGCAACTGTAAACTCAATGTTTTGTTAATAGCAAGTACGGCAGTAACTCTTGGAGTACTTTAAGGTTAGGTCGCCGGTTGCACATCCATGAACAATGCTTGCTGGATCCAGACTTGCAGCTACACAGTTTACACAAGATGTCCAAATTAGGTAATGAGGCGAGCAATGCTGAAGTAGGTCAGCCTGACGGTTGCAGTTGTTCCTGAGGAACTCAGGTGCAATGTGGTGGGCCTTGGCACCATCAGGGAAGTATAACTTAATGGTCGAGAGGATCACAGCAAGTCCATAGTGATATGGTTTCACGAGCCCCTCACGTGTGTGCGCTTTATGTCAAATATTATTTGCTTTGATGTCGAGGTGAATGCAGCCATGAGAGTGAATGCCAATCAATATATTGCAACACCTGTGAAAGAATTTCCAAAGTTTGGAGACGGCTTAGTACAACGTTTGAGTAATTGTAAGAGTCTCCAAGTACACCAGGCGTACTCTGGTTCACTATGGTCAAATATTCAGACAGACTGCTATTATCTTTTGGACTCCTGGGATGTCCCTGAAGGGCGTGAAGGGCGCGCATCTCTTGTACTAGGGATCGACACAACATTGATGAACCTTGGCAAGATTTTGTTTACCCAGCGAGAAGAGATACAGAAGCCAGATAACATGTGCCCATAAGTTTCCTGATATCCAAGCATCTTATCAACTTCACTGTTAAAAACAAAAGTTGTCATAAGAGGGCCCAAGAACATTAAACTCCAACTCTCTGCAGATATCTTGCAGACACTCTACTAATTTTGTCTGTGGACAGGAATCGTTTGGGCTCCTTTTAGAACATTATTAGGTTGCAGCCGTACACGTTTTTGCAAGAGTCCTCCTGTCCTCATGTACGGACTCCCACCGCACTCTTTTCAAGTCTTTCTGATTCTGCTGGCCGAAACCGGAGCAGCCATTCTTGAGTTAACGATGATCAGATAAACTGATAAAGAAGAACCTAGTAATGAATGACTTCTTTTTCTCAAGACGGTGAGAAGATGCTGATCAAGTCTGTGTAGACTAATACTAAAATATAGTTAAGCTGGACTGAAGCAGTGAAAGTAACTAAGTAGTAATTTACTTAGTATACACAATTAAGACGTGAGAGATGCTGATCCAGTCTGTGTAGAGTATTTACTTAATATAGTTTAAGCTACACATGTAACATGAAGAACTAAGTAGAAATTACTTATATATACACTTCAGATGGTGAGAAGATGGCTGATCAAGTCTGTATAAGAGTATATACTTAAATGTAGTTAAGTCTAACTGTAATCCATAAAACTACCAAGCAGTAATTTATAGTATAACCAATAAAGACAGTAAGAAGATAATGGATAAAATCTGTGTAGAGTAATATACTAAAATGTATCTATCTGTCACTACTCACTTCAAGTCTGTACTACTGTCAACTATAAGCCTCTCAGCTGTACTTTCTGTGCTACAAGGGTTTATACACAGACATTTTAATAAACCCAGGTTTTCACACCTACATAATTACACCACCTTTACTATCATCTCTTTTTTTTTTTTTTTTTTTTTTTTTTTTTTTTACTAAAAATACCCAGCTCTGTCTTATTTCTGATAACAGTTCCCTTTGAAACAAATGATGGGCAACTGTAAACTTCAATGTTTGTTTATAGCATTACGCAGTAACTCTGGAGTACATTAAGGTTTAGTCGCCGGTTCACATCCATGAACAATTGCTTGCTGGAATCCAGACTTGCATCTTCACAGTTACACAAGAGTCCAAATAGAAATGAGGCGAGCAATGCTGAAGTAGTCAGCTTGAGCGGTTGCAGGTGGTTTCCTGATGACCTCAGGTGCAATGTGGTGGGCCTTGCACCATCAGGGAAGTTAACTTTATGGTCGAGAGGAACAGCAGTCCATAGTCGATTAAAGGTTACACGGAGCCCTCACGTGTGCCGCTTTATTATGCAAATATTATTTGCTTTGATGTCGAGGTGAATCCAGCAATGAGAGGAATGCCAATCAAAATATTGCACACCTGTGAAAGAATTTCCAAAGTTTGGAGACGGCTTAGTACACGTTTATTGTAAAGCTCCAAGGTATTCACCAGCGTACTCTGGTCACTATGGCAAATATTCTGGACAGACTGCTATTATCTTTTTGGACTCCTGGATGTCCTGAAGGGCGTGAAGGGCGCGCATCTCTTGCACTAGGGATCTGACACACAATTGATGAACCTTGGCAAGATTTTGTACCCGCGAGAAGATGGATACAGAAGCCAGATAACATGTGGCCATAAGTTCCTGATCCAAGCATCTTACAAACTTTCACTGTTAACAAAAAGTTGTGCAATAAGAGGCCCAAGAACATTAAACCCACTCTCTGCAGATATCTTTGCAGACACTCTAACAAATTTTGTCTGTGGGACAGAGCATGCGTTTGCTACCTTTTTAGAAACATTATGATCAGGTTGCAGCCGTAACTCGTTTTGCAAGAGTCACTTCCTGTCTTCAATGTACGGACCTCCCGACCTCACCTCTTTTCAAGTCTTCCTGATTCTGCTGCCGAAAAACTGAGGCAGGGCCATCTTGAGTTAATCGATGATCAGATAAACTGATAAAGAAGAACATACGTAATGAATACTTCATTTACTCAAGACGGTGAGAAGGATGCTGATCAAGTCTGTGTAGACTCTAACAAAATATAGTTTAAGCTGGACTGAAGCAGTGAAAGTAACTAAGTAAGTAATTTACTTAGTAATACACAACTTATGACCGGTGGAAGATGCTGATCATGTCTGGTGTAGAGGGTATTACTTACATATAGTTTAAGCTACACTGTAACACTGAAAGAACTAAGTTAAGTAATTTACTTAGTATATACAACTTCAGATGTGAGAAGAAGCTGATCAAGTCTGTATAGAGTATAAACTTAAATGTATTAAGCTAGACTGTAATCATAAAACTACAAGGCAGTAATTTACTTAGTATACACAAGTAAAGACAGTAAATTGGGGGGGGGGAAATATGATAATA
>NC_069439.1:477614-499143 GCF_026875155.1 Cherax quadricarinatus | reverse complement strand
CAAAAACACACACACACACCACAAAAACCCACACCAAACACACCAACAAACACCCACACCCCACACACCCTTCACCACTTGACACAAAACATTGACACAAAACACGTACCCCCCCCCCAAACCCACCTCTCCCCCTTCCCTAACCACCTCACCTTAGCCACCTACCCCTCCCCCAAACCACCTAACCCCTCCCCAAACAGTCTACACCCCCAACTCCCTCCCTCCCCCCAATAACCATCCTCCCCCTCCCCCATAACCATCCGTCCCCTCTCTCCCTCAAACCATCTAAACCCCTTCCCCCAACTATCTCTACCCCTCCAATAACCATCCTCCCCTCCCCCACAACCATCCATCCCCTCTCCTCCTAACCATCTATTCCCCTCCCCTAACCACCCTTCCCCCCTTCTGTGGAGCAACGGGGGAACCTAGAACCAGGATGGGGAAACAAGGGGCTCCAAGACGAATCTGGGAGGGAGGAATGGGAGGTTTAGGGGCTCAAAAAAAGGGAGGAAGACTGGGGAAGGAGACTAGATGAGTTGGAAAGGAAGATGGAAGAGAGGTTAGCAGCAGAATGCAGAAGGTGGAAGCAATAGGCCACAGCAGCAGAAATCAAGATAGAGAGATTAGAAGAGAGAGCTGAGACATCTGAAGCAGCACAGAGACAAAGATATTACAGAAGTAGTATCGGCAATGGCTACATCAAACACAGACAATAGGTCTGAAGGAAGCATGGAAACTAAACTGTATGCAGAGGTCCTGTCAAACCCACATGGGGCCAAAACAAAGACAGGGAGCACACTAGGACAGAACGAGAGGTTGGAAGACATTGAAGGAACTGGGGACATGTGCAAGGACCTTACCAGATACCTGTGGGGGCCAGGAACAGGTGAGCAGGAAGGACAAATCAAGAAGCATAGGGGCCATAACTAGTGAAGGGACTGAAGGAAGGAACACTCCATGGGATGGAACTAAAACACATCAGAGGATGCAATGGGAGTCACAGTGGGAGGTGGAAAGGGAGAGATCCGTGTTTGTCTATAGGCTAGACGAAGCTAAAGGGGAAACTTATGATGAAAGAAAGCAGGAGGAGAAAAAAGTGATTGAAGATATCATGAAGGTGATAGGCGTGGGGGACATGACCCGGGTGGTTCACAAAGAAAAGGAATCGGCCTCTCAAAGTAATTTTCAAGGCAGAATCAACCCGAACCATGATCCTGCAGGAGAAAGCACGGCTGAGAGGCAAGCAGGAGTTCCGGAGTGTGTACCTCGATCGAGACAGAACACAGGACGAAAGGAAGACAATGAAAGAGAGGGTTCAAAAACGAAAGGAGAAATGGGGGGAAATGAAAAAGGAGGCGGGAATAACCCAGGTAAAAGGAAGGAAAACCCACCCCCCAAAAAACCCCCTGCAGAAGGACTCAGCCACGAACCCCCCCAAGGGAAAAATGAAAAATCCAAACCAAACCCATCCACCCCGATCCCTTGTTTTAACCCCCCGCCCCCAGTTACAGTATTAGAACAGAAGTTGAGGTTTGGTAAAAAAATGCGAGGGTTAAGAATAAACATGAGGAAATGGCAAGAAAAAATCAATGAGAAGCCCCCAAGACATATAGCATTTACAAAAAACAAAATCACGGAGACAATAACAGATGAAAGGATACCGTCAGGGGAAAAAGATAAAAGGGGGAGGGGGGAGGTGGGGTTGCTTTGTCGTAAAAAAAACAGATGGAAATTCAAAGAAAAGGGAAAGGGCATAGAGAGAGGGGAGAAAAGGACGACATAGCGGTACCTTCAGTCGGGGGAACACAAAGTGGTCTTGCAGTGATGTAAAATCCACCACAAAAAGCAGGAGGCCAAGGAGGAATATGAAGGAGCAACAGGAAATGGGGGAACATTTTGCTGAGGTGGCGGGAAGAGCTCACTCCAGCAGGAAAAGTTGCTGGTTTGGGGGATTTAACCACAGGGAGATTGTCGGGAAAAAATGGGCCACTGGGGGTCCCGAAACAGGAGACCCAGGATTTGGAGTGGTGCTGGAAAACCCCAGCACCCAACTGTTAAGGCACTACCCGGTGAAGGGGAGGATGAAAACCCGAGGATTTGGCCTTGTGTTTACCCCGGGCGCTCAGACATTGAGGACATCAAGATGAGAGCCCCTAGGGTAGCGACTGTGGTTCTGTGCTTTGAATCTTGTAGAGCTGCAAGTGGAGAAATAACAGGGTTGAAAGGGAAAAGCCCGATTTTAAAAAAGGGGGGCAAAAAGGTTGAAGAATTCTGCGGAAGGTCAGGTGGGAAGAAACTGGCAGAAAGCCCGTAAATGAAAAGATGGAATATGTAACAACAAAATGCAAGGAGGCAGTGGAAAGGTTTTTTCCAAGGGCAACCATTAAACAATGGAAGACCAGAACGAGCCCTGGTTTACCCGCGGTGTAAGGAGGCAAAAAACAAAGTGCAAATAGGAATGGAAAAAGTTCAGAAGCGGGAGAACACACGAAAATAGGGAGCTCATATCGCAGATGCCAGGAATGAGTACACTACAGGTAAGGAGGAGGCCCAGCGACAGTTTGTAAAATGACATAGCATCGAGAATCAAGACTTGACCCGAACACTGTTGTATTAGCAACATCACGATGAAGACAACAGTTCAAAGGACCAGGTGATCAGATTAGGAAGGAGTGGGAGAACTCACAAAGAAAAGATCAGGAGGTATGTGAGGAGCAGAACTGGAGATTTAAGGAAGTTTTTACAGTAGTGACAGGAAGGGCTGTGGGAAGTACAGCACAGAAGGGAACATCAAGACGGAATATACACAACAAGTGTTGGATGACATACGAAACAACTGTGGAGGAGGTGAAGAGCTCTTAAGTGATCCTTGACGCCTCAAAGGGCGATGGGATCCGGACATCTTCCCCAATGGGGTCATTAGAGAAGGAGCAGGATGCTGTGATGCCTCTAACCACAATCTTCAACACATGCCCTTGAAACTGGGCAACTACCTGAGAAATGGAAGCAGCTATGTAAGTCCCCATATTTAAGTAAGGAAACAGAATACGAGGCACTTAAACTTCAGGTAACTGTCTCTCGGACATGTATTGTGTGCAAAGTCATGGAGAGATTATAGGTTGAGAGTGGTCGAACACCTGGAAAGGAAACAAGATTATAAAATGAAAACCAAGCATGGGTTCATGGAAGGCTAATCTTGTTTCTCATACCTCCTGGGGTTTATTGACAAGGTAACAGAAGTATACAACGACGAGATTGGCAGTGGGGTGGGTAGTATTGCGTTTTCTAGACGCTGGATGGCCATTTGACACAGTTCCCCACAAGTAGATTGTGCAGGTAGCATGGAGGATCAGGCGCATGGTATAAGGGAGGGCAATGCAATGATTAGGATTACATGACAGGGAGGCTGGCAACGAGTAATGGTACAGGAGCTGGTTATCACAGTGGCGCTGTTTTCACGAGCGGGTTCCCACAGGGTAGGGTCAGTTCTAGGGACCAGTGCTATTTTTGATATATGTGAACGACATGATGGTAGGAATAGACATCTGAAGTTGTCCCTGTTCGCTGATGACGTAGAAAGTTGGATAAGGAAGAATTAAATCGGTTCGAGGATGAGGCAGGACTGCAAAGTGACCATGGCAGGTCTGGACTGTGGTCCAGTAAACTGTCTTCTCGATTCAATCCGCCAAACGCAAAGTCATGAAGATTGTGGGAGGGGCAAAAGATGACCGCAGACAGAGTTAGGGCTCTAGGTGGACAAAGACTACA
Source organism: Cherax quadricarinatus (assembly GCF_026875155.1). Classification (NCBI taxonomy): domain Eukaryota; kingdom Metazoa; phylum Arthropoda; class Malacostraca; order Decapoda; family Parastacidae; genus Cherax; species Cherax quadricarinatus. Next base: position 495,375 of record NC_069439.1, on the reverse strand, counting down.
GACCCTCACATCAGGAGAATGCCTTGGGTGACCTTAACACCGAGCACTTCACCGGAGGCACCACAGCAACACAAATTAACGCTGCAGTATACGGGCGCTGGCAATAACATGAGAATAGCGTTTCCGATACCTTAATATGGAATCACGTTAAAGGACACTGTACGCTTGTGTATGTTAGGCCATACTGGGAGTATGCTGAGCACTAAGTCTGGAACCTAACCTGCAGTCCATGCACGTCAGGAAAGTTAGAGAAAGTACAAGGTTTGCAAACAAGGCTAGTCCAGAGCTCAAGGGAATGTCGTACGAGGAAGGTTAAGGGAATTCGGACTGCGACATCTGGAGGACAGATGGGGTACAGGGAGACATGTTATCGACATCAAGGTACTGGGGGATTAGAACAAGGTGGACAGTGATAGGATGTTCAGAGAGGGGACAAAGGGAAAGAGGTCACAACTGGAAAGCTGAAGACTCAGACGAAGTCACAGGACGTTAGGAAGTTTTTATTCAGTCAATAGTAGTTGTCAGCAAGTGGAAATATCCTAGAAGTGAAGTAGTGGAAGGCAGGAATCCCATACATGTTTTAGAAGAGGTTTTGACCATAAATCAGGATGCAGAGAGAGAGAGGACACCCTGTAGAGAGTAGCGAATCAGTGAAGTGCGGGGCCAGGAGGCTGATCTCGACCCTGCAACCACAATTAGGTGAGTACACAGTGTTGTTGATCTGGTTAAGTGGTCTCCAAGTCTTTCAAGGTTCACCTCCAAGTATGTGCGTGTACTCAGCTAATTGTGGTTGGAGGGGTCGATTCATAGCTCCTGGCCACTGACTCACAGCAGAAATGCCCTGACAGATGATTTTTGTACTTCAGTCCCTACAAAAACAAGGACCAAACCTGTGAAGATTTTTTGTGGGGAAGGATAAAGAAGACAGGCTACGGAGAACAGGCAGGCGCGAAAGATGCAACAGATCTCTAAAAACAAAAGAAGATCTAGAGTTGCGAATATTAGAGAATATGCAATACATATACTTGCATGGTTTTTTAATTTTTATTGTTATTATTATTATTATTTATTATTATTATTATTTTTATTATTATTATTATTATTATTATTATTATTATTATTTATTTAATAATATTTTTCTTATTATTAGTAGTGTAGTATTATTTATTATAATGACATGTGGGTGCTAACCATCCGGCGACACATCTACATGACTTTAAGCTCAGAGGTGCACAGGAGGGTTGAGATCTCTCAGGAACGTCACTCAACAACACTCAACAACGGATATTCATGGACTATTTACGTCGCACGATGTACCGTGAGGGTCTGCAGCAACCCACCAGTGATAAATGGAGGTCAGGAGGAGTGAAGGGGGGGACTGAAGGAAGAACTGAAGGAAGTAATGAAGGAAATAATGAAGGAAGATTGAAGGAAGAGCCGAAGGAAGGACCTGAAGGAAAAGAACTTGTAGGAATGACTGGAGGAAGGAGTGAGAGAAGTTTTTAAAAAAAACTGTAGGAAGAATCTGAAGGAAGAAATGAAGGAAGATGAAGGTGAGAATGAAACTGTTAGAAGGACGAAGAAGTAAACTGAAGGAAGTGAATGAAGGAAGAAATGTAGGAAGGACTGAATGAAGAACTGAAGGAAGGACTGTAGGAAGGACTGAAGGAAGAACTGAAGAAAGGACTGAAGGAAGGATTGAAGGAAGGATTGAAGGAAGGGCTGAAGGAAGAACTGTAGGAAGAACTGGAGGAAGAACTGGAGGAAGAACTGAAGGAAGAACTGTAGGAAGGACTGAAGGAAGAACTGTATGAAAGACTGAAGGAAGAACTGAGGAAGGAACTGAAGGAAGGACTGTCAGGAAGGACATGAGGGGGGAGGACTGAGAAAGGATTCAAGGAAGGAATGTAAGGATGAAACTGAAGGAAGAACTGTAGGGAAAGACTGAAGAAAGACCGAAGGACAGGACTGAAGGAAGGATTGATGAAGGATGAGGAAGGAACTGTAGAAGAACTGAAGGAAGGAACGTAGGAAGTCTGAAGGAAGGGACTGAAGGAAGAACTCTCAGGAAGGTACTGGAAGAAGATCTGTAGGATGCGACTGAACCGAAGGATTGACGAAATGGATACTGTAGAAGGACTGGGAAGAAGAACGGTAGGAAGGACTGATGGAAGGATAGAAGAAGGCACTGAAGGGAAAAACTGATGAAAGAACTGGTAGATAGGACTGAAGGTAAGGATTGGAAGGGAAGAACTGAAGGAGGTCTGTAGGTAGGACTGAAAGAAAGTACTGTATGAAAGACTGAAGGAAGGAAACTGTAGGAAGAACTGAAAAAGGAATGAAGGAAGATACTGAAGGAAGTACTGAAGGAAGGACTGAAGGAAGAACTGTGAAGAAAGGACAGAAACGAAAGAAGAACTGGAGGAAGAACTGAGAGGTAGATCTGTAGGAAGGACTGAAAGGAAGTACTGAAGGGAAGAGCTGCATGAAGGATGAAGGAAGGACCCTGAAAGAAGAGGTAATGTTAGCAAGATATGGAAGGAAAGGACTGAAGGAAGAACTGTAGGAAGGAACTGAAGAAAGAATGAAGGAAAAAGAAGGAAAAACTGGAAGGAAGAACAGAAGAAGGATCTGAAGGAAAGAAAAGAACTGTAGGAAGGACTGAAGGAAGGACTGAAAGAAGAACTGTTGACACTAGAACTGAAGGAAGGACTGAAGGAAAGAACTGTTGTAAAAAAGATTGTAGGAAGAAACTGTAGCAAGAACTGAAGGGAAGAAACTGTAGTGAAAAAAATGTAGGAAGAACTGAAGGAAGAAACTGTAGGAAGGATGAAGGAAGAACTGAAGGAAGGACTGAAGGAAGAACGTAGGATGAACTGTAGGAAAGACTGGAAGGAAAACTGAAGGAAGGACTGGAAGGAAAGAACTTAGGAAGAAATGAAGGAAGAACATACGAAGGACTGAAGGAAGAACTGTGGAAGAACTGTAGGAAGGAATGAAGGAAAATCTGTGGTAAGAACTGTAGGAAGAAAAAAAGGAAGGAAAGATAAATGTAGGAAGAAAGAACAGTAGGAAGAGATGTAGGAAAAATTGAAGGAAATAATTGTTGGAAAGGACTTGAAGGAAAATAACTGTTGGAAGAAACTGAAGGACTGAAGGAAGAACTGTAGGAAGGATCTACAGGGAAGAACTGATGGAGGAAAACTTCAGGAAAGACATGAAGGCAGTAACTGTAGGAAGAAATGTAGAGAACTGAAGGAGAACGTAGGAAGGACTGAAGGAAGAAATGTAGGAGGGAAATTTCGCAGGAAGAAAAGTAGGAAGAACTGAAAGAAGAGCCGAAGGATGAAACTGCTGTAAGGACTGAAGGAAATGAACTGAATGGAAGAACTGTAGGAAGAACTGAAAAAAGAACTGAAGAGGAAGGACTGAAGGAGAAATGAGGAAGGGACTGAAGGAAGAAGTGTAGGAAGAACTGAAGGAAGATTGTAGGAAAGATCTGAAGGGAAGAACTCAAGGAAAGACTGAAGGAGAAAACTGTTAGAAGAAACTGTAGGAAGGATGAAGGAAGAATGTGAGACAGAACTGTAGGAAGGAAGAAGGAGAAGAACTGTAGGGAAGGACTGAAGAAGAATGTAGGAGAACTGTAGGTGGCCCTGAAGGAGAACTATAGCAAGGACTGAATGAAGAACTGTAGGAAGAACATTAGGTGGGACTGAAGGAAGAACTGAAGGAAGGGATGAAGGCAGAACTGTAGAAAGAAAAAGAACTGTAGGAAGGACTAAACGAAGTAACTGTAAGAAGAACAGTAGGAAGGACTGAAGGTAAGAACTGTGGGAAAGAACATGAAAGAAGAACTGTAGGAGAACTGTAGGAAGGAATGAATGTAGAACTGCAGGGAAGTGATGAAGGAAGAATGAAGGAAGAACTTAAGGAAGAACTGTAGGAAGAAACTGTAGGAAGGACCTGCTGTGGTAGAACTGATGGAAGAATGCAGGAAGGATGAAGTGAAGAACTGAAGGAAGAACTGTAGAAGTACTGTTGGAAGAGCTGATTGGAAGACTGAAGGAAGAATTGTAGGTAGGTCTGAAGGATGGACTGAAGGAAGAACTTAGGAAGAACCTGAAGGAAGAACTGTAGACAGGACAAAAGGAAGGATTGAAGGAAGTTACTGTAGGAAGGACGGAAGGAAGATACTGTAGGAAGGATGATGGAAGGATTGAAGGATGGACTGAAGGAGGAAAAAAGTGATGGAAGAACTGTAGAAGGAACTGAAAGGACGGGAATGAAGAAGAAACTGTATGAAGAACTTGAAGGAAGGGCTTGAAGGAAGAACTGTAGGAAGGTCTGAAGAAAGAACTGATGGAAGAACTGAAGGACGAAAACTGAAGGAGAAGAACTGAAGGAGGAAACTGCAAGGGTCGAACTACAAGAACTGGTCTGAAGGAAGGAACTGTCAGTAGGGCTGAAGGATTAGGACTGAAGGAAGAGGAACTGTAGGAAAGATACTGAAGGAAGGAATCAAGGAAGAACTGTAGGAAGGATGAAGGAAGAGAATGGAAGAAAAACTGTAGGAAGGACTCAAAGGAATAACTGTTACTGAAGAGCTAAGAAGGACTGAAGAAGAGCTGTAGGATAGAACTGAAGGAAGGACTGAAGAAAGAAACTGTAGGAAGGTACCTGAAGAAGATGAAGGTAGGACTGAAGGAAGGATGAGGAATGAAACTGTAGGGAGAACAGAAGGTAGTACTAGAGGAAGAACTGTCGGAAGGAGGGTGAAGAATGACTGAAGGAAGGACTGAAGGAAGAACTGAGAATAACTAAAAATAGAACTGTAGGAAGGACTCAAGGAAGAACGGCAGAATGGCTGAAGGAAGGACTGAAAGGAGAACTTTAGGAGAACTGAATGGAAGGGATTGAAGGAAGATCTGTAGAAAGGATGGAAGAAAGAAACTGAAGGAAAGAAACTGAGGAGGAAATGATAGGAAGTACTGGAAGAATGGACTGAAAAACTTGTAGAAAGGGCTGACAGGAAGGACTGAAGGAAGAACTGTAAGAGGAGCTGAAGGATGACTAAAGGAAGAGCTGTTGGAAGGACTGAACGAAGAAACTGAAGGTAGAATGAAGGAAGATACTCCAGGAAGAAGAACTGAAGGAAAGAACTGTAGGAAGGACCAAAGAAAAACTGCAGGAAGGGATTGAAGGAAAGGACCTGGAAGGAAGAGCTTGTAGGAAGAACTGAGGAAGGGAATCTGAAGGAAGAACCTTTACGAATTACTGAAAGAAAAAACTGAGGAAGGGCTGAAGGAAGGACTTGAAGAAGAACTGTGGGAAGGAATGAAGGAAGGGCTGAGGAAGAACTGTAGAAGAACTGAAGGAACAGGTACTAGAGGAAGAACTGTAGGAAAGGACTGAAGAAAGAAATACTGAAGGAAGGCTGAAGGAAGAATGAAGGAAGAAACTAAGGTAGAAACAGTAGGAAGGATCAAGGAAGAACTGTATGAAGGATGATGGATGACTGAACGCTAGAATGTAGGACGAACGGAAGGAAGGACTGAAGGAAGAACATGTAGGATGGATGAAGGAAAGACCTGAAGTGGAACTGTAGAAGAATGAAGGAAGAAGTATAGGAAGAACTGCAGGAAAGTACAGAGGAATGAACTGCAGGAAGGACTGAAGGAAAGAACTGAAGGAAAAGGACGCAGAATTAAGAACGAAGGAAGAGCTTGTAGAAGGATGAAGGAAAACTGTAGGAAGAACTGTAGGAAGAACTGAAGGAAAGAATGTAGGAAGACAGTAGAAAGGACTGTAAGAAAAACTGAAGGAAGAATTGTAGGAAGGACTGAAGTAAGGAACTGTGGAAGAACTGTATGAAGAACTGTAGAAGAATTGTTAGAAAAATCATGAAGGAAAAGAAATGTAGGAACAACTGAAGGACATGAAGGAAGAAAAACTGAAGGAAGAACTATAGTAAGAAGTGAAGGAGGAAATGTAGAAAGAACTGAAGGTAGAACTGTAGGAAGAACTGTAGGAAGAACTGAAGGAAAAACTGTAGGAAGAACTGCAGGAACAACTGAAGGAAGAACTGAGAGAAGGACCGAAAGAAGAACTTGCAGGGAGGACTGAAGGAAGAACTTGAAGAAGATACTGTAGGAAGGACCTGAAATGAAAATGTAAAAGAACTGTAGAAGGACTGAAGCGAAGAAAACTGCGGGAAGGACTGAAGAAGAACTGAAGGAAGGGCTTGAAGAAAGAACTGAGGAAGATCTGAAGGGTAACATGAAGGAAGAACTGAAGAATGAACTGAAGGAAGAACTGTAGGAAGAATTGAAGGAAGGACTGAAGGAAGAACTGTAGGAAGGACTGAAGGAAGAACTGAAGGAAGAACTGAAGGAAGAACTCAAGGAAGAACTGAAGAAAAACTGTAGGAAGGACTCAAAGAAAAACTGTAGGAAGGGCTGAAGGAAGGACTGAAGGAAGTGCAGTAGGAAGAACTGAAGGAAGGACTGAAGGAAGAACTAGTAGGAAGGAACTGAAGGAAGAACTGTAGGAAAGGGAACTCAAGGAAGCGGGACTGATAAAGAAACTGTAGGAGAACTGAAGGAAGTACTAGAGGAAGAACTGTAGGAAGGACTGAAGAAAGAACTGAAGGAAGGACTGAAGGAAGAACTGAAGGAAGAACTAAAGGTAGAACTGTAGGAAGGACTCAAGGAAGAACTGTAAGAAGGACTGAAGGAAGAACTGAAGGAAGAACTGTAGGACGAACTGAAGGAAGGACTGAAGGAAGAACTGTAGGAAGGACTGAAGGAAAGACTGAAGGAGGAACTGTAGGAAGAACTGAAGGAAGAAGTATAGGAAGAACTGCAGGAAGAACTGAAGGAAGAACTGCAGGTTGGACTGAAGGAATAAAAACTGAAGGAAGGACACTGAAGTAAGAAAAATAAGAACCGTAGGAAGTAGCTGTTGGAAGAACTGGAGGAAAAAAATCTAGGAAGAACTGTAGGAAAGAGAACTGAAGGCAAAGAACTGTAGGAAGAACCGTAGGAAGGACTGTAGGAAAAACTGAAGGAAGAATTATAGGAAGGACTGAAGGAAGGGGACTGTAAGAAGAACTGTATGAAGATCTGAAGGATGAACTGTAGGAAGGACTGAAGTGAAGAACTGTAGGAAAAACCTGAGGACTGAAGGGAAGGGACTGAAGGAAGAACTATAGAAGAATGAAGGATGGAACTGTAGGAAGGACTGAGGTAGCACTGTAGGAAGAACTGCAGGGACGAACTGAAGAAAAACTGTAGGAGGAACTGCAGAAGAACTGAGGAAAGAACTGAGAGAAGGACCCGAAGGAAGAACCGCAGGAATGAACTGAAGGAAGAACTGAAAGGAAGAACTGTAGGAGAATGAAGGATGAACTGTAGGACGGACTGAAAGAACTGTAGCGAAGAACTGTAGGAAGGACTGAAGGAAGAACTGTAGGAAGGACTGGATGGAAGAAAAATGTAGAAAGAACTGTAGGAAGGACTGAAGGAAGAACTGTAAGAAGAACTGTACGAAGGGACTGAAGGAAGAACTGTGGGAATGTGAAGGAAGGAAACTGTGAAGAACTGTAAGGTAGGGGACTGAAAGGAAAGAACTGTTAGGAGATTGGAATGAAGAATGTTGGAAGAGTGTTGGAAGGACTGAAGGAAGAACTGTAAAAAAGAACTTATGAAGAACTGAAAGAATGGATGTAGGAAGGACAGAAGGATAGAAACTTGTAGGAAAAACTGAAGGAAGGAACTGTAGGAAGAACTGTAGAAGGACTGAAGGAAGAACTGAAGAAAGAATTGGCAAAAGGATGAACGAAGAACTGAAGGATGAACTGTAGAGAACGGTAGGAAGAACTGAAGGGATAAGAACAGAAGTAAGAATTGTAGGAAGGACTCTCTGGAAGGAAGAACTGTAGGGAGGACTGAAGGAGAGGACAGTAGGAACGGATTGAAGGAAAGAAACTGCTGAGATAGAACTGAAGCAAGAACTAAAGGAAACAAGAAACTGCAGGAAGGAGACTGAAAGACGAACTTAAGAAGAACTGTCAAGAAGGAGCTGGAAGGAAGCACTGAAGGAAGAACTGAAGGAAAGAACTGAAGAAAAGACTGAAGAAAGATCAGTAGGAAGAATTGTAGGAGAAGGACTGAAGGAAGAAACTGAAGGAAGGACTGAAGGAAGAACTGAATGAAGAACTGAAGGAATGACTGTAGGAAGGACTGAAGGAAGGGCGGAAGGAAGAACTGAAGGAAGGACTGAAGGAAGAAGTGCCATGAGAACTGAAGGAAGAACTGAAGGGAAAGACTGAAGGAAGAACAGCAACGGAGAACTGAAGGAAGAGCTGAGGAATGACTGTAGGAAGGATATGAAGGATGACCTGAAGGGATGAACTGTAGGAAGGAATGAAGGAAAGAACGGATTGTAAGGACTGAAGGAAGAACTGAAGGAAGACTGAGAAGAATGAAAGTGAAGGATTGATGGAAGATACTGAAGGAAAAAACGGAAGGAAGGACTGAAGGAGCAACTGTAGGAAGAAACTGCAGGAAGGACTGAAAGGAAGAAATGTAGGAAGACCTGACAGGACGAAACTGAAACCTAAGAACTGTATAATGACTGAAGGAAGAATCTGTAGAAAGACTGAAGGCTGAAGGAAGAACTGTAGGAAGAACTATAGGAAGAACTGAAGGAGGAACGTAGGAAGGTTCTGAAGATAGAACTGTAGGTAGAAATTGTAGGAAGAAATGAAGGAAGAAACTGGAGGAAGGACTGAAGAAGATAGAACTGTAGGAGAACTGGGGCAGGAAGAACTGAAGGAAGAACTGAATGAAGACTGAATCGGAAGAAACTGCAGGAAGGAAATGAAGGATGAACTGTACGAAAGAACTAAAGAAGAACTGTAGGGAAAGACTGAAGGAAAGGAACTTAGGCAGGACTGTAGGCAAAAAGTTAGGATGTACTGGAGGAGAAACTGTTAGGGAAAGACTTGAAGGAAGGAACTGTAGGAAGGAGGACATTGAAGAATGTATGGAAGAAACAGTATGAATGGACTGAAGGGAAGAAACTGTAGGAAGAATTATAGGAAGAAATGAAGGAGGAACTGAAGAGGGAATAGATGGGGACCTGAGGGTAGAATACTGTAGGAAGAACTGTAGGAGGAAACGAAGGAGAAACTGTAGGGAAGGACTGAAGGGAACTGTAGGAAGAACTGCAGGAAGAACTGAAGGAAGAACTGAAGAAGGACCGAAGGAATAAACTGCAGGAAGACTGAAGGAAGACTGTATGAAGAACTAAAGGAATGAAACCGTAGGAGGGACTGAAGAAGAACTGTAGGAAGGACTGTAGGACAGAAGTGTAGGAAGAACTGGTGGAAGAACTTTAGGAAAGACTGAGGAAGAACTGAGGAAGGACTGGAAGAACTGTATGAAGAATCAGTATGAGGACTGAAGGAAGAACTGTAAGGCAAGGACTGAGGGAAAGACATATAGAAAGAACTGATGGAAGGGCCCTGAAGGAAGAACTGTAAGAGAACTGTAGGAAGGAATGTAGGAAGAAACTGTGGGAAGGATTGAAGGAAAGAACTGTAGGAAGGACTGAAGGAAGAACTAAGAGAAGGGAACCTGAAGGAAGACCTCTAGGGAGAACTGTAGGAAGACTGAAGGAAGAACTGCAAAAAGAACTGTAGGAAGGAACTGTAGGAAGAAGTGTAGGAAGAGGAAAGAAGGAAGACACTGAAGGCAAGAACTGTAGGAAGAAACTGTAGGAAAACTGTAGGAAGGGACTGAAGGAAAAACTGAAGGACAAAAACTGCAGGATGGACAGAAGGAAGAACTGGAGGAAGAACTTTTGGAAGAACTGTAGGGAAGGAAACTGTAGGAAGAACTGAATGCAAGAAACTGTAGATGGACTGAAGGAAAAGAACTGTAGGAAGAATTGTACCGAAGAACTGTAGGAAGGACTGAAGGAGAAACTGTAGGAAGAGATGAAGGAAGAAAACTGCAGGAAGTACTGTAGGGAGGGACTCAAGGGTAAGAACTGTGGAAGAACTGAAAAAGAACTGTATTAAGGGACTGAAGTATGAACTGAAGGAAGGAAACTGCAGGAAGGACCTGAAGGACGAATGATGGAAGAAAATGAATAAGAAGAAGGTGAAAGGAAGCACTGAAGGAAGAAAACTGCTGGAAGAACTGATTTAAGACTGCTGATGGTTGAACTGTAAGAAGAATTGTAGGAAGGATTGAAGGGATGGAACTGTAGGAAAGGACTGACAGGATGAATGCTAGAGGAACTGAAGGAAGAATTGAAGAAGACTGAAGGAAGAACGGCATTAAGAACTGAAGGAAGAACAGAAGGGAGAACTGTAGAAAGGAATGAAGGAAGACCTGAAGGAAGAAATGTAGGTAGGGATGAAGGAAGGAGAAGGGGAAGGGAACTAAAGGAAGGACCGAAGGAAGAACTGCAGGAAAGAACTGAAGGAAGAACAGAAGGGGAGAACTGTAGACAGGACTGAAGGAAGACCTGAAGGAAGAACTGTTGGATGGACTGAAGGAAAGAACTGCAGGAAGTAACTGAAGGAAAGAACAGAAGGGGAGAACTGTTAGAAAGGACTGAAAGACAGACCTGAAGGAAAGAAATTAGGAAGGAATGAAGGAAGGACTGAAAGTTGTCAACATAGTTGCTGATCCCTGTGTTTATAGCAATAAATATTGTATCATCCATGGATTTGTTAGGAGATCCCTTTTAGGGCCTGTGACTGTTGTGTGAAGTCCACGGAATTGCGCTTGTTGCAGTTATCCTTTGACCCCGCTCTTCAGACGGTGTGTAGGCCCCTCGAGAGGCGTAGACAGGCAGAAGCTGGGCTCCACGTTTTCATCATCTCCTGTATGACAATATATATGTTACCATCCTACAAGGTGTCTACACTTCATCTCGATATCTCATTAAGAACCCTACGACAAAATGGTGGCACGGAGGGCCTGTTATTTGTCGATTACCAGCGAATTTCTGGAGATAAATTTCGGCACGTCAGCCGGACAATAGTGTGACTTCGGCCTACCGGAAGGTTAACCCCAGCCACTACCTCGAGTCAGCTACTCACCCGCAAGCTCCTACCAGTTTTCTACACCATCCTCTGGTCAGTCTCTTTGTATTAGTGTTTATCTGCTTACTTGCTTCTCCCGGGGGTGCCCGAGTTTGCAAAAATAAGCCAGTTTCAGCTCTGTGGTGGGGGATTACAGTCCAGCTAGTCTACTTCATCCAGTGTCTTTTGCCTGCCAAGCCAGCTTCCACCTCTGCAGTGCTCTTTTGAGACTAGTTGTCAAGTCTATTCTGTGTGAGGGTTTGGATAAGCCATGCCAGCAACTAACCAGGCAAACTAACCCAGGTGCGTGTCTTACTCACAGTATTCAAGCAAACACAGTGAGTAGTCTTCATCGCTTGTGATTCAAGCTCCAAGCAATTCCTGAGTGCTTTTGTCATCCTGGTGGTGTTGTGGTATTTTGTGGGTTGTTTTTATGCCAAGTCGGCTTACTTAGAATTATCTTCGCGGCAGTCGTGGCTGTCTCAGTGGGGCTTACGCCATTCTACACCTTTGACCCAACCACCCAACGACCACGTTGGTGTCTCCCATTGTCGGTCCTTTAGCCCTGTTTCAGACCCCTCACTTGACACCAGCCTCAGCCCTGCTCAGACCATCACCAAACACTACCCACTGTGCTATTGTACTCTTATTATGGGTACTAGACCATATTTAAGGACCACATTAGTGGGTCATAGAGCTAGAGTGTGTCTTCTGACAGTGGTCACACAGTTACAAAGCCTCCTGTGTGAGTTCAACGTCAGATGTAAGAGCAATTCTACGATCACGTTTGACAGGGACAAGACAGCAAGACCACATAAACAATCCTCAACTCCTTCTCCACCATCACACATCATTCTTCACCAAGTCGTTACAGCGATATTTAATTTTTTTTTTCATAGAGACATTTGCGAGTGTGTGAGACATTTCGTTTGTGTTTCCACAGTGATTTTTCTCTTAGTGACATCAGTGGACTTCTTGATCAGATCAGTTTTTGTTTGCAATAATCTTTAGTTCTCCTTAATTCAGTGTAATTTTTCGTTTGCATTATCTTATGTCTGTTGTGTTGTGTGTCTTTTTATACACTTGAAGTAAGTACCTATAGTGTTTTTCCTTTGTTGTGTGTGAACATATAAGCAGTACAGAACTTGTGTTTACACTTCAGATTCACCTTGTGTTCCAGTAATTCCTCAGTGAAGTAGTTCTCAGTAATTTTAGCAGCTGTATTCTGCAATCACAACTCAGTGTTGTCTGTTATATTTTTTTTTCTTCCAGCATTTGTGTATTTTTGTTTTGTTCCCTGTGTGTTGACATTCTTGTGTTATATTCTTTCATTTAAGCCAGTGTCTAATTTGTCTTATTTCCACAGACAATAGTGTCATTATTATGTTGCAGAGCAAGAAATCATTTTTACAAAATTTTTCACACATCAAGTTTCATTGCAGAAAATTCTAGTATTGTGTTTATGTTGAGGTGTTGTGTTCTGCATCACTGTAAGTGTTCAACTTTTGTTCTGTGTTTTAGCACCTATTATTTTTCATGTTTTATTGACAATTCTTCTTTAGGCTATTTTAAGTTCTTCTTTTTGAGTAAATTGTTCTTTTTGCTTGTTAAGTGTTGTTTAAGTTGCAGTTAAGAGTTAAAGTGTTCATTCCTTGATATATATCTTTTCTTGTGTCTGTAATAATTTTTTATTGCACATTGACTCATTTTGCAATAATTCTTGTGCAATATTGTGTTGCCATTTAAAAGTTTTCTTTGCAGTAAATTTTATGCAGTACTTGTTGATTAGCAATTGTAATTTTGCAACATTGCTACAGTTTATTTCAGTGCAGTTTCTTATGCTCTGTTCTGTGCATAAAAATTTATTTCTTTGTGTGCCATTTTTTTCTCTTTTTAAATGAATTGTTTTTGCTCAGATTTTTTTAATTGTGCACAAGGATATTTAGTTTCCCTTTTAAAATTTTTTTTGATTGATTTATCATTTTGTTTTGTATTTTTCCTGTTGAATTGAAAGTAAGACAACTCACTGTTTCCTTCATTCAATTTAAATTAAAAAATTTAGCAAATCAGATTTGAGTCAAGTACAAATTTCTCATTGATTTTCAAAAAATTTTTGTTCAGTTATATTTTTCTTGTGTGAGTTCTTTGCTTACGTGTGACCTGTTCAATTTTTAATTCTTATGCAAATAGTTAAGCATTTTTTCCCATTTAAATTCATTGTGTTTTGTGTTCTCAGCTACATTTTCTTTTGTTTATCTAAAGTCTTGTTTTTACATTTGGCCCAATATGTCTCAAATTTTCTCAAGCGTTTTCTCAGCAACTGTGCTAGTACAACCATTAATGCGTCAGCCCAAAATTCGGTAACCTTATCAAAAATGATATACTCGTTTTTGCCCGCTAATTTTGCGTGTCCCTATGATGCATCCCTTGTTCAATGGTAATCAGAACTACCTTGAGGTTGGTTTACGCATTTTGACCCAGGCTGTCCTTCAGTTATGGTTTTCCCATCGAGAGTTGTTTAATAATTTGGGGAAAGGAGGCTCCCCGTCCCCAGCAGCCTAATGTATTTAACTTAATTCGTATAAAGGTTTTCCAAAGATTTAAAACCGGGTGGCAAGATTTTGAACTTAATTCGCAATTATCTTGACCGGTGCGGAAAGGCCCTTTTCGTTGTTCTAAAGATTATTTTGCACGCTCCGAGCCCAAAGAGTCATTAGATGAGTTGCTCTTCGTTTAAAAACCCAAATGTCCTCTTTCGTTAAGGGGGAAAAATTAAAATTACTTAAAGATAACGATAAACCCCCCTTGAGGGTTTCCCAAAACAGCTGCTTTTGGATTTATTAAAAACAATGCCAGAATCTATGTATGTGTAAAATTCAGCCCGCTAGAGTATATGGGCCGTTGCAGCTTAATCCTGTACAAAAATTGTGTCCCGGGGAACTTCCCTTATCGAAAAGTCTTTGCAAACCCCTTTGTCCCTCCTGTACTTCCTTATTTTGTGCTATACCAAACCCCCAAACCCTTAATCTTTCGCGTCCATCACCCAAAATCAGGTTAAGAGCCTCTTCCCGTAGCACCCGTAGATGTACGTACCCACAGTAAAAGAGTTTGTACAATTGTGGTTACGTGGCCCTATCGCTTTAAATTGTCATGACGTCCCCCTAAAAAGCGTGTATGGATGAGTACCGTAGATTTTCCCCTACTGTTTTATCATAGAATTCAGGAAAGACACTTCTGAGTTGCAATGCTCTTAAAAACTGCGTATCTAGATCTTTCCGGGGGCGTTCAACCGCAGGCCGGGAGAGGAAACGCGTCGTGGTTCACAAAAAACCCAAAACCAGGTCATTCTTCCAATTGGGGGGAAATCCGAGCGCCAAGTCTACTGTCCAGTCGTGACAGTAGTAGGTGATAACGGTACACCATCCCAGCCCGAATTCCATGAAGCCTTACCCGGCTTGAGTTTTGACACCTGCTGTTATGCTGTTCCCACACGCTCTGGTAGGGGGAATTTTGAGGTGAAGTAAAAAATGCCTTCTCGTTCAACCCACCTTTTTCGTTGCATAAACTCCTAACGAAACGATTGGCCATTAGTAAAGTTTGTCCCATAATGCGCCCGTTCATGTGTTCATGGGACCTGGTGGCAAGTTAATTCATTGGCTAGCTTTTTTAAAAAGAAAGCAGTTACGACGTGTCCCCTGTTGAACCCAACTACTGTCCTCCTTTGGGGAGAGCTGGTCCCCTTCTGCGGCCCGAGGCAGACTTCGCTCATTTTACTATCTAGGCAGAGACTTTACTGCTGCTTTTTTTTGTTGTTGCCCAGATTATTTCCCTGGGCCCTTCTATGGGATTTGTTCCCATGCGAGACTTCGCATTGTGCTCGATTTTGTACGAGGGGGCATGCCCAAATTGAGATTTGACGTTCCATTCTGGGGTTCCCGTTTGGGCAAAAATCTGTCTACTGTGCAGAGTTTGATGTAGCTTAAGCCCTTTAAAGCCAATGCTTTTCCAGTAGCGTACCAAGGGGTCGGGGCACGGGAATTCTGTCATCCCATCTGTGTTCCCCTACACCTTCGACTTGAGGATAGTGTTCCTTTTGCCTAAGTGTCCGGGACATCGACTGTTTGAGTGCACAGGCCTTTTCCTGAATGACTGCTAGTTCGGGAAAATTGTTTTCCACAGGGGTTTCCTTGTCAGAAAACGATTATTGAAATAGTAATGCCCTTCTTGTTGATGTCACATGCCCTCTGCAGAAAAAACGTCTCTGTTGGGTATGCTCTCACTAGAGTGTTGTTGTTGTTCCTAGTGTTCCGATGGTGAAAGTCCCGTTTACAGTGATTCCGCAAGGTCAAGGGGTTTATTGTTGAACCCTTTCCCTTTCTTTTTGAAAAAAGACAGTTTAAAATTTATTCCTGCTAAAAACCCTTTGGGTCACAGTTTGTCTAGAGCAAATACCAACCTCGTTGACCTGTTCACTATCCCTTTCCCCGTTCAAGTAAGGATGACGTGCACCTGCAGTGGGCGGTGTTTTTTCAAAAAAGTGGAGACCTATCCCCTCCCCTGGAAAACTTCCCCCCAGTTTTAGGAGAAAGACTTTGTCCCCCTGATTCCGACGAAGCCGCGCTTGTGCGCTGTTTAAAAAGTCGTCGCCCTTTCCTTTCCCGGGGAGGGGAAAATGGGTTAAAAGAATTATTGTCCCTGTATTCACTTGAAACCCGGTACCCGACCTTTTTATATCCTGGAAGAATGCCTCATTCCCCGTTGCTGTCGCAGAGGAAAGATCAATAAATGTAATGATGGAGTTATTGCACATGCAAATTTACCTGGAATGGCCCTTTATCTTGTGCCTAGAAGGACGGCACTTGGGGGCCCCGGTGATTGACTTTTGGAAATTAAATGCGAAAACCCTTCCAGATCGCTTTCCCACTTCCGACTAGGGACCTTTTTCCAATATTTGGAGATAAAAAAGTCTTCTCAACCCTGGATTTTACAAGGGGTTTTTGGGAAGTCCCTCTTCCGGGACAGCCAAGAGTTAAACTGCTTCTGACTTAAGGCATTATAATTCCTCCCTATGGCGTTTGGATTACGTCGTCCCTATCACGTTTTCCCAGACTCTGACCAACTTTTAAGGTCTTTAGGTAGAGCACTTATGGGTATTTTGACGACGTAATCGTCATGTCCGGCGGGGACACACCTGAAAAGCTTGAAAGTACTGGCAAGCTTTAAAAGCCATTTAAAGATCAAACTGTCCAAAATGTCAAATTTTCGTAGAAAATTTAAATTTCTTGGGACGTGTCATTTGAGGGGTTACGATGATCAAAGTAAGTTAAATGCAGTACTAAATTTTTCAACTCCCAAAAAGCTGATGCCGTAAGATCCTTTGTGGGCTTAGCAGGTTTTTATAGATCTTTTATTTCCAATTTTTCTTCCCTAGTGTTTGTAACGTTTGTTAAGAAAGATGCTCCCTTTTTTTTGGCCCTTTCCCCAAGAAGGCATTCCCAAACCCTTAAAAAAAGTTAGATCGCTCCAATTTTTAAATTCCTAGTTTTTTTTTTTAAACCCTTTATTGACAATGAGTAAATTCAAAAAGCCCTAGGTTTTCCCTACAGCTCAGAAGACTGATGGCAAGTAAAAGCAGTTGCTTTGTAGCCCAGTCCTTACGAAGGCTGAAACTTTTTTTAAGTAACGGGCAAAAAGTTTGCAATAGTTGGGCTTTAAAAACACTTCCCAAAAATTATTTTCCACCGTTCATGTCTTGCAGCCATGCGCCATGATACCCTTTTTTCCGAACAAACAACCCCTGGAGGTTTGCCAGATGGGCCTTGAATCCCCGAGTTCAATCCCCCTTTTGAAAAATTTAAGGCAAGCGAAAGTAGTCGCAGATGTTTTTCCGAACCCTTTGTGTATTACTGAGATTCCATTTTCGTCGAAGGATGTCCCAAAAAAGCCCCAAAAAACAGATCCCATGTGGTTGGTTTTGGGTTGATCCCCGTCCCGGAAAATCTTTTTCTTACTGTTAGCCACCAGCACCCATTAGTGCTTTTTAAAGAGCAAGAAAAATTTCTGTATCGAACAGCGGTTTGGTACTCCAAGGAAAAGTTTCAGTTAGTAATTCCAGGTCATAGTGAAAGTAGCTTACAGAGTTCATGTAATACCAGTTGGGGGGCACAAAATATGCAGGAAAAGGGAGTAATGCCCGTGTGGGGGGGCACAACTTTCCTGCCCGGAGAGACAAAAATGCCCGGTGGGAGATACAAATACCAGCCCGGGAGACAGTAATGCAGTGGGGAGACAACACACCCGCAGCGGAGACGTAATTCCGGTGGGGGGACACAACATACTGCCCGGGAGACAGTAAGTCAGTGGAAGACCAAGATCCCACTGGAGAGACGAAAAAGTCGTGTGGGGGGCCAGCTACCTGCAGGAGGACGTAAGCCCGTGTGGGAGGGACAAAAACTGTAGGAAAGGGGCAGTAAAATCAGTGTGGGAGACAAACATACTGCAGGAAGACAGAAAAGCCAGTGTGGAGACAACATTCTGCCCGGGGGGAAAAGGTAAGTGGTGGGGAGACACACAAATTTTCAGGAGAAACTGTAATGCCGTGTGGGAGGCACAACATACCTGCCGGGGAGTAGTAATGCCGGTGGGAGACACAAACCCTTA
>NC_069439.1:456609-477114 GCF_026875155.1 Cherax quadricarinatus | reverse complement strand
CCTACTACTACACCTACATACAAAAACCACCACATGAACATCGAAAGGGTCCTAACTAGATTCACCCACTCTGAGCCTTTATAACCCTCGTGTCCAGATTGTTTAAAGGCTTGTAAAGCTCCTGAGAGCGAAAACGTTGCCACAATAAAATTCACATTATTTGCATTGTGTCCTTTTACTTTACTATTGTCCGGTAATTCTACCAACTTTTTAACATCTCATAGTCATGTCGCAAGATGTCCCTCACATTTGAAAAACTTGACGGGGTATTGGCAGGAAAGCTAGGCAAACTTAAGGTAAAGTCCCCAAATTCATTTCCCCCGGGAAGGGAAATAAAATTTTCGGGGGTAAACGTATGACTCAAAAAGGCAAAAAACGGACAGCTGAAACTCGGCCTGCAAAAATTTCCCCAAACCCATGACGGGGATGCAGCTGGTCCTTCATGGCCTGGGGGGTTTCTACCGCCCCCCTTTTATCGCAGGTTTCCCAAATGCGCCCCCTGACACCCTTACCAAAAAGGATGCCCCTTTTGAGTGGATTTTTGGTGATCGGGAAACGAGCTTTTGTATTCTTAAAACAAGTTAAATAAACCCCAACCCTTAGTTCCCCCTGTTTTCCCCAAGGCATTACCGAGGACTGATGCCAGCATATTTGGGCATCGGTGCGCTTGTCACAGGAAATCAAATGGTAAGAACAGCCTATTGCCTATGTACCGTGCCCTACTAAAGGGGAAAGTCAATTATTCTGACAGAGCAGAAGCTTTAGCCTTTTATGGCCCTGAGTCTTTTTTCGGGATATCATCTACATTATCCTATCAAATTTATACAGCATTTACCCTTTTTGGGCCCCTTTTTTTGCGAATAAAACCTCTGGGGAAAGATGCTGGTGGTCGCTCACGTTCAATGACTACAACCCTGAAATTTGCTATGTCCCGGGTAAGCAAAATGTTGAGCTGTCCCCTGTCGGGGGATTAGCTTTTCTGATGTCGACAATTCGTTTCTCTTTTGAGGACTCGAGAGACCCCCAACGACGGCCCCCTGTGTGGTTCCAGTCCTTCGTTTCCTGCCCAAGGGAGGACGTTGATTTACAGTCAAGTTCCCGTTCCACTGAAGGATTTGGGGGGTCCCAAGGGTACTGTCCCGTGTTGCACAGTGGTGGACCCGGCAAACCATATACCAATGGTGAACCAATCCATGATAAGCTACTCTTGGTTGACCCACAATGTCCCAGGTGAGCGCCCCCCGGGAAGGACCTAGTATCAAACAGGCAGAAGAAATTTTTCTGGCCTAAGATGGCAGCGGACATTGCCAAGCATGTACACCAGTGTGTTTGTTTGCCTACACACAAGGAAACCATTCGTTTTTAAAACCCCATTCAAAGTATCCCTTTAAAAGGAGCCCTGGGAGAAAATTTTCTGTCGACCTTTGCGAACTTCTCGCCCTCGGAAAAGGGGAAATAAGCACCTGCTTGAAAAGGAGATAACTTGACGCATACAGTAATTGTACCCTTTCCTGATAAAACCGCCGAAAGGGTCGCTAGTGCTTTCCGGACATGTTGTTTTCGCATATTTGCCCCTTTCCCTTTCGTCAAAAAAGGGTCTGATTTTATAAAGGGCATAATGCAGGATCTTTGTTCCAATTAACATTCATAAAGGCCAGTAGCCCCACGCCACCCTGCGATAAGGTCTTGCTGAACAAACAAATCGCAAAGCCCTGAGGTGCTCAGAGTAACCTTTAAACCCAAGTTTACTACAGGGGATGAGGCATCCCAGTTTCAGTGTCATTAAATTCCCCCCCTAAACAGCTCGATGGGTGGAAACCCATTTTGCTTTGTATGGCTAAAAAAGCGCTTCCATATGAAATTTTTTGCTCCCCCTAAACCTACTTAGTACTGATAACCCCGTGTAAAAAAGATGGGACAATGCGCTTGCTCCAGGGGGGTACGGAAAACCCTTTATGAAAGCTACTGATAGGTTACTCTGAGCGCAATGCCCCGCCAAGGAAAAGAAAAGTGGCCCCAGGTTGAAAATTATTTTGCTAAACCCCAGTGCAGACCCCAGGTAGCACAAACTTGCCCCAAATTTTTGTGGGTCCTTACCGTGCCCTACACAGCTCTGTGGCAATAATTTGAGGGGGGAGTTTGATGGGAACTATAAAGGGAACCCCCCTTTGATCACTAAGTATGTGGACCCTATCAGGCCAAAGCAGAGCTGGAGGCGCGTGCGTTGAAACGCCACGATCAGACTAAGCTAGGGCAACCCGTCTATCCCTTCTCCCACTACTACTGGACGGAAGACCCCCCCGAAAGGCTCCATACTATGGCCGGGCCCCCAGGCAAAGACTTTCTGTGACATTGACTCCCTACTGACTTGTCTACTCCTACGCGTTATACTAATTGTTTGCTTGCGAAATGGTTAAATGCACACACTTTGTAAGCTAGTCGATAATGGGTCAGGGGGACAACATCATGAATTATGTAATACTTTTGAAGGGTACCCAGGTGTAATGAATTCCATGGATATAGTATTATTTTTTGGAGGGGCCCCAAAAGTTTTTTAACAAAAAAAAAAAAAACCCTTATTACGGTCAGGGCAGTGCTGCCCTTTTGACACATGTCACACCCTTAGGAAATGCTACTGTCAGTCTTGTTTGCAGATGTGGGGGGTGCAAAAAACTTCGTGAGAGTGTCAACTGATGTTCAGCCCTGGGGGAAACCTGTAAAGAAGATTTTAGTTCCAGTGCTAAACGTCTCTGGACTCTCTCCTCGTAAAAACAGCGGGGCAAACCTTTTTTCTTTTCCATGGAGGGGAGATTTTTTTTTTTCCCTGTTGCATTTTTATTCCTTTTTTTGATTTACTAGTGAGCAAAACCCCATCCCCTCGGGGTAGTTTTTTAACTTTCCCTTTATCCCTACGGGCCCAAAACCATATTGTCGTTTCGGGAGAGCAAGGTGCGTGGCCGGCAAATGTAAACGCCTGTCGTCAAACACACAGCCTGCCGTTGCTCTGATAGTTCATTTTTTGCGGAAAAATTTTTAGGTGCTGCCCTCTGTAGGCTCACCCACTTCATGGGAGGCTGAGCCACCCGCTCTCACTCCTGGCCGACCGACTTGATAGACACAAGGCTCCCCCTCCACGGACTGGCTCGCGGCCCATCCCTCACACGCCCTTTGTATCACCCCTCCCCAATTAAAAGCCAAACTAGTCCCGGCCGTATCTTGCTCCCTACGCTACCTTTATCGGCACTAAACCCTGTTCAGCAGTAAGAACAGTAATAACAGTATGAAAGCATAACTGTGCGCTGAAAAGATGAACCGTACCTAAACAATCTCACTTACCACACGCGTTATTTTGTATGAAAAGTGTTACCAAGTACACCAAGTGTCATTTTTATCACTTAGAATACACTTGTGTTGATGTAAATAAGGTGGAGTGTACACCACGACCGTAATAAACACCTCAATTCTAAAGGGTCACACACTAGGCCCACTTCTGGAGAGGTACCAGCGTTTTAATGTTTTATTATGTGTCAGTGGCGTTTTGCAGTCATTAAATTGGTGTATCAAAGTTAAACACTACAATCCGTTGATCAAATAGCTAAAAAAATTTTACACAATGTATAACTGAAGTAAATGATTGCAAATGTTCTATTACAATTTTAACAGGCCTAGACCCACAATGAGATGGAAAGGAACATAGATGTTTTAAAAACGGGCTGACTCTTGCTTAACACAGTTGAAAGGAACCGAATTACTCAAGGAGAAAGTATTCATGAAATGAAACTTTATGCGAAATTTTTACAGTAAAAAACAAAGCATAAATTACCCCCCCAACCCACAGAAACACTGCAATTTGAAATATTACGGGGAATTTAGCAGTAAAGTTTCAGTCTTAATGAAAAAATTATTAAAAAAGAAACAAAGACACCAGGACAAGCAAATTTAATTATGAAACCGTTTTTAATAGTTCTTAAAAGGGAAGAGCATGATTACACTGATTTATCAAATGTAAGGAGTGGCACATGAAACACTCGGCCTTTTAAAGTTTTAATACAGGCTTAAAAAATGACAATTAACTTTTTGGGAAAGCAGCACTTAAAATTCTGCACAATAGAAGATGAATGTTCACTGTGTACAAGCCAATCACCAAAATTCTTTTTTTATAATGAACCTCGGGCATGTCCCACTCAAAATTCAGCAGCAAGCTCGTAAAATTGTTCTCAAGCCACAAAAGGAAAAAAACGGGTATGCCCCCAGCAGCACGCAAAACGTATACACAGACAGCTGGGCCCTAGGACAGTTTATAACTGGGGCTCCCTTAGCTTTTCTGGCTAGTTTTTAGTGCTCCCTCAAGCTTGTTGACTTGCCGCCAAGCCCACGCCATCCACCCGGACCCCGCTTGCGCAGGCAGGCAGGCAGGCACACAGGAGACACTCCAAGATGACAAGTGGGGCACAGAGGAAGGGGCACTAAAAGCCCCCATTGGTTTGGCAAAAAACCGCCTTAGCCCACAACAAATAGGGGCGAACGGCTGATTCCAAATCGGGGAAAGGAGAAGGGGACAAGGAAAGAGATTTTCACCTCGCTAGACACAGGAAAATGGGGGGTGTAGGGCCCCCGGGTCGCGTGCTTTTTCAAGGTCATTCCCCGGGGCCCCATTTCTCGAGAGTTACCACCCTGTACTACTTTTTAATTACTCCAAACCACAGCACTTAACAATCTAGCCACGTGTCTTGGAATGCAGACAAATTTTCACTACATAAGAACTAGTTTCCCAACACCCCGAAGGTGCGGCCCGAAACACTGTAAAAAACGTTCAAAAGGCTTCGGGGTTTCAGAACAATGTACCCTTGGGCCTTTCCGGGCGGCTTGGAGCGCGTTTGGCCGGGATCATAAACTCCCCCTTTAAATCCCGTAGTAGAAAATGGCGACGAGTTAAGGGATCCCGGGTGAATAGGAAAGTCGAGGAAGGGACATTACCTAAAAATTTAGATTTCCCACCAAATGGCTAGTTTATTTGCACCATATCCACCCTGGACGTAGCGGGGGAGAGCATGGGGTACACAAAGGGCCTGGAACTAGGCCTCAAAGGGTTAACAGGAATACTATGGATTTATATCTACATATCTTAGATCATTTATCTTTTACAAGCAAATTTTGGGAAATTTGCTTATATCTGTATCTTTTTTCTTAAAAAGTTCTTGACATGTACATATTTTATTATACTGCTGTCTTGTATTCCTCAAAAAGGGGGACAATTAAGCACTGGTTCAAGAGAGTGACCATATGCCTGACAAAATTTACATTTAGTTGATCATCATCTGTGTTTTCCCCCCAAAACTGCCAGAAGACTTGAAACCCAAGCCTAAGCCTGGCCACACAACATCAGTCAGTTTTTCACATGCAAGTTGCTCCATAAACAACTTACTACGTTCATGTTTCATAGGGGGTTATGTTTAAACTCAGGCTTCTCCCCGCTTCCTATAACAACTTTTCATTTTTTACTTCTCCCTAATTTTATTCCTAATGCTGACACATTTACCAAAGTTATATTCTACATTCTCCTTCTGGGTATTCTTCTTGCTAACATATAAACACATGAAGGGGAAATCCAATGTTTTGGGACCCATAGAAATTTGTACTTTAATTCCTTTGCCCCAATTTTTGAGTATCTATTTGGCTTCCCCAAATGAGCATGTTGTTGGACCATTATTGAGTCAAAGCCTTCAATGATGACATGAATCGTAAGAGATAGAGAGGCAGTGTCATGGGTAGTTTACGCCATTGGGTTTTGCAAAAAATTCATTTTGCAGTGTAGACGCCTTTGTTAATTTTTAAATCCCTAACTCAACAAATTTATTATCTTTTTAAAACAGGGAGGGGCAACAAGACAGTTTCAGCCCTGCCAGAAGACTCCTTTTAGATCCATCAGTGTTAAACTTGTGATAATTATCTACCGGCTAGGTGAGAAATTTCTTCTTAAACATTTGCTCTAACAAAAATTTTAAAGGGAAGGGTTTATAGAAAAGGGGTTTCGGGGGGAGGGACTTGTGGGTATGTGTTTTAAATAACACATCTTCCAGGAGGGGTGAAATGCCTTGTTGCCTACAGTGATACATTTCATGCGGGTTTATAAAATTAATGCAAATGCACTTTTTTCACAACCCATTTAGTCTGTGTGTTTTAACCCCTAGCATTGGTAGTTCACTGTGACAGTGTCTGGTTCTTTTCAACATTCTAATACCGAGTACAGGTTAATTTCAACAATCCTACACTGATACTAAAATACCAAGCTCCTTCCTCATGTTAAGAATTTTTTAGATCTGGGACGCCCGAATAATCCCGGGCTTCATTTTGCATTAACCCCAAGGGTCGGAGAGAACTTTTTTCCTTAAATCAACATGGGGGGGCATAATCAAAAGGACCTAACAAGGCTATGTACACTTTTCACGATTCCAATTAGCAATAGTTGGGATTTAGCCAGCAACACTTTGAGAGATTTTGCCTCTTTCTTTTTTGTTTATTTTGGTATAGTGGATTTGTTAAAGGGGACATCTACACCAAGATATCTGTAAGTTTTAACTCTAATGTTTCACCCTGCAAATAGAGGGTGGGGATGTCTTTGTTGTTAAGTTTTTTTAGAGGAAATTTTTATGAGGCCTATTCGATTTCAAATTGCTTGAACTTTATTAAGAAAGGTATTCACTTTTATGCCCCCGTTGTATGGATCAAACACCTCGCTAGACCCCAGTAGGGTGTAAGTGGATGCGGGGTTTATAGTGCCCTTTTCAAGGTCCCCAGAGGCCAGACATTCCGACTCATTTTAAGCCTACGAGGTACTGATGGTAGACAGTGTCCCCAAAGGCGCGTAATCCACTCAGCAAATAGTTACAACAAATCTGCGCACTTGCGGAACCACATATTCGAGTACCAGCGGGGCAGCAAAAAACCTCACAAATGCACGTCATTTATAGAGGGGAAAGGCTGAGTTTAAAAAGGGGAGAGTTAGGGGGTACAGGGGAACAGCAGGGGTAATGAGCCGACATTCGCTTTTTTTCACATAGTTAATATAGGTGTTGTCCAGGCAGGTGATGCAGTGCCCGCCCAAAGGGCACAGGCTGAGGCAGACTTCTCAAGATTACCAAAAAGCAATATCATACAGATTGTTACCACTCCAAACTTGCGAACTTCTAGCACAAAAAAAGTGTTTGAGTGAAAGACGAATTTTCAGTGTGTGGACACCTGGTTACCAAAAATCACGAGGCGCACACTCGTCGTTTTTCCTCAGGTTGGTAAAGGGGGGGGGATGAGTTTTTGGCATTTGAGAGGCCCCGAGTAGAGTGGACTAGCAAAATTCGCCTCTACACGTATGTTGATAGAGGGGAAAGGGTGAGGTCAAATAAAGGCAGAGGGGAACAAAAGGCCCGTGAGGGCCTTTGCAAAAAGGAAAACTATTTCCAGTGTTTCACAGGTATATCCTTAGTCACAGCTCGACATAAGATTTTTCACAACACTGAAACTTCTTCCAACAGTGGTTTTAATGTGACTTATCAGTCGGGAGAAATGGGTAGGCCTCTAATTAATAGGCCAGATCCCCCAACACGTCACTCCCCCCAACCACTAGCCGAGATGGGTAGGGGGAGTGTGAGGAAAAGTTCAATAGATGGAGTAGCGAGGGAGGGATATAGTAACAAATAGTTTTTTGCCGGCCTGCTTGTTAAGGAGGGTCAGTTTTGCTCCCCCCTACCCTTCCCCTCCCCCTTTCCCCCCCCAGAAGGTACGTGTGGGCTTGGCCAAACAGTAAACACTGGGGTCACAGCTCCAAGCACTACTTTAATACATGCCTCTCATATTCTAGTAGACTTATTGTTGAAAGCTTCATTTTGACCAAAAATAAACTTGTCCTTTTAGTCTTGGTCTGTTAAATGTTTAATAAACACCACGTCTTTTAGGGATTTACTTACATCGAGAGTGATTTTTAACATGGGTAACCGTCTCCTTTTCAGCTTGGGAAAGACAGAAGGGGCCCACCTGCCCAAACCCAAAGAGTAAATTGAAGGAGACGGACTAACGTCCTGAGACGTCCCATGTTTTATCACTTACCCTGTGCCCCCTTATGAAGTTGCAGGCATAACTCCCTCATATTGCAGCGGTAAAGAACCTGCTTTCCTGTTTATCTGGATAGTTTTTTTTTTGGTATAGACCTGTGAAGAACGAGCCGGGGTTGTCACCAAAACCTGCGACCCCCCCCCCCATCACAGCAAAGGCTTTAAAATTTTAAAAACTCAGTGTCACCAACACCAGACACCCAAGTTTTATATATTTGCTTGAATTCGATATCATTTTTATTTTTCATTTTTTTATTTTTTTTAAAGTAGGATAAATTTTATATTTATGTTTTTTTATTTTATATTTTCTAAATAATAAGTGTTTTTTGTCAGTTTTTGTTCTTTTTTATCATTAATTTTCCGGGGGAGGGGCCAACCAGTAATACTGCTGAAGTTGTTACAGGGCTGAGTAAGCCTTCACAGACATGAAGGTGGTTGTGGTTGGAGGGTTTTGGTTGTGGGGTTGGGTTGTGCAGGGTGGTGTGTGGGCGGGTGGGGGATGGGGGCCTTTGTTTTAGTCAGGGGGCAGCGCGTGGGGGGGCAGCGTGGGGGGCAGCATGACCCACTGCTGGTGCCTCACCGCCGGGACCCACCACCCACACAAATTTTTTACCCAATTGCAAAAAGATCATCGCATTTTTTATGTCTGTTCCTGTTGTAACACCATGGGATGTACTCCGAGGGGTACTCCCTTCCCCCTTGGAAAAGCATAGGCACACTACCAGAGCGCAAAATACGTCGTATAACTGACGCTTCACTTGGGGGGAAAAAAGCACTACACTATCCCACTGGAACTAGTTTGAAGAGTTTTTATTCATATTCACTATCACTATATCACAAAAGCTCTCATCGAGTCTGGGATTTGGGAAAAAAGGGTTTTTCCCCTGGTTCATACAATGAAACGTGAACAAATGGCCCAGCACCAGAGGTGGGAAACAAAATGTCCCAATTCGCCGAGGATGAGGACTTCTTACCCGGGCATGGTGGACATTGTTTACTAAGATGGCGTTCCCCAATGCACCCCTGGGGGCCCAGATTTTTTTTTCTACCACCACACACCCGGAAAACCTAAGGGAAATACCGAACTTTCACAGAAAATCACTCACTCGAAACAAAAGGGTTGGAGACGATGCACCATCCCCCCAAGAAAAGCAGGGTGTCACATGCACGTTAAAAGACCATACAATAAGTGTCAGAGGCCCGGCTGTTCAACTGCCCCCCAGCACACATAAGGGGGGTTTCCAACAACCCCTGGCAGTCTTCAAGCTGGGAGGAAAGCACCTAAAGCGTTCCTGACACCGGGCTTGGGGCGTACGTTGGTTGCATGCAGCCAGCAGCAACAGCCTGGTTTATCAGGGTCGATCCCCAGGAGGCCCGGTCACAGACCGGGCCGCGGGGGCGTTGACCCCCAGAACTCCTCCGTAAACTCCAGGACACCCCACACAGACCCATTCTCTCACATCAGGCCTACCAGCCTTTTTCCCCCGGCAAGATTTATGGGACTAGAATTTATCTACTAGTCCTCAAAAACCCCTGCGCGTAAGCCATCTAGTACGTCCCAAAAAACCCCAAAAGGGTTTAAAGGGAAATGTGTGCAATGTGGCTTAAAGTGCAAACCTTTTTTGATGACAATCACCCTAAAAAAGCTATTGCAAAATGTGCTGGGGAATATTACACGACAAGTTTTGAAACACTTTTGGAAGTATAAAGGAAAGGGAGGTACAGGCCCCTATGGACAGATATGTTGTGTGACACAAGTCCAGTACTCCAAGTGGCCCCGTGGCATTAAAAAAAAGGGAATTCCCCCCAAAAAGGACTTGCACCCAAGCCCAATGAAGGGATTCCCCTTCTAAAAAACTAACACCTCTCCCCCCCCTCCCCTCCCCCTCAACATCACCAGATTTCTTAAAGGGAAGTGTCAATTATTCATTGTTATTTTTGTTTTTGTAATTATTCAATTGCATTAAACTTAATATTTATGTAGTAAAAATTTTTTTTCATACTTTTGGTGTCTTTCACGATTAATTTGATTTCCTTATTTTTTTGAGAAAAATTTTTTCGCTTTTTGATATTTTCGGGATTCGATGAGCTCTCAGGAAGGATTAATATCGAATACCGGGGGTCCCCGTATATATAAGGGGCATTAAAAGTATCTCAAAAAAAATTGATTCTGATGATACTGTACAATTTTATAATGTTTTTGAGTGAAATGAAAAAAGAACAAAGAAAATACTTAGTGTTCTCACTTTCAAAATGTAACTCAAGATTGCATTCAAACTCTTAAAATACTGTAGTATACAAAATTAAAATACTCAAAACACAAAAAAACTGTATGAAAATAATGGATATAGAAATAGAGGTAAAGGGGGTGAACACAATTGTGGGTTAAGGAAATTTTTACAGAATTTTAACCGAAACCTTTTGGTATATGCAAAAATACTATGAATCAGGGAAATTAAAAAATTTAAGGTTTTTTAAAATTCTACACTTCTGGGGAAATGTGTTCATTGTAAAATAAGTTTATTTAGGTATACAAAAAATACAATTACATATAATTTCAAAATATTGAGATTAACAAGTTAAGAAAGCCCTTTGAGAACAAATGGGTTTTTTCAGTTAAAAATAGGAGAGGAGAGTTTTTAAAAAGGAAGGTTAGAGGTATTGGGAAGAGGAAGGAAAAATTTTTAGAATTTTTAAATTTGATGAAAATAGGGAAGCTGTAATTTTCCCGTATAGGGAAGGAGGAATAACCCTTTTTAGGAGTGAGGAAAGCCAGTTGTAGGGGGGGGGAAGTTGTAGGGGTAGGGAAAAGAAAGGGGGGAAGGCAGCCGGGGTTGATGGGGATAAAAAGAAATTTTAAAAACAGGTGGGGATATAGTTTTTGGGGTGGTTGGTGCAATTATTTTAAAAATGTATGGAAAGGGTAAGGTACCTAGGGATTGGCAGAGAAACGCATAGTTCCTTTTTATAAAGGCAAAGGGGATAAAAGAGAGTGCAAAAATTTTAGGGGGGTAAATTGTTGAGTTACCTGGGAAAAATGTTGGTAGGTTAAATTGAAAGAATTAAAGTAAACGGAGAAAGGATACAATGAAAAAGGAGGCTTTAGGGAAAAGGGGGGGGTGTGTGGGCCAGGTGTTTAAAGGAAACATAAAGTGAACAGTATTTAGATAAGGCTAAAGAGGTCTTTTTGGCATTATGGATTTGGAAACTATACATATCAATTTTCAGACAAAAAAGGACAACAAAAGTTTTTTCTTTTTTTCCTTAATTTAAAAAAATTTTCCCATAAAATGGCCTTGCAAGATGTGTGATGCACCGGGTTTTTAAATATTTATAGTTGGGGTTGTAAAGAAAAATATTCGGAAGAGGCTTAGAAAAGATGTATCACGTGGGGTTTTTCCATTTTTTGTGAGAATTTTGCCTCTTGGAGACTGAAGAAAGTTTCAAAGGATTGGGTGGTGAAAATTTTAAGGGTTGGGGAAAAGAAAAAAATTAAAGGTGAAAAAGGGGGTAAAAGGTTTGAAAAAAAAAATTAGGTGGAAAATTGAATATGATGGGGGAAAAAAAGATAGGGGTGAAGATTAATATTTGGGGGGGAAGGTAGGGGATGGGCTATTAAAATGAGGGGAATTAGGGAGGGAAAAGATGAGGTGAACTAGAAGCTGGGGGAAAAAGAAATTTGGGCCTTGGGGGGGCAAAGAGGGGAAGAGGAATGTTTTTTTACCCAAAGCTCTTTTAGGGTGGAACGTGGGTGATAATGTTCAGCGAGGGAAGGCTGGAGGCAGTGGGGATGTCATGCTGAGGGCAATGTGTGGTGTGAATATAACAGAGAATTCGTAGTTTTTGGGAAATTAGGGGGAGGGGGGGATTACCAAAACTGTTGTCCAGAGGGCGAGGGAAGGGTTGTTGAGGGGTTCGGACATGTAGAGAGAATGGAGCAAAACGAATGACTTCAAAGGTATCAGTTTTAGTGAAGGGAAGGCGGGGTAGGGTGGCCTAGGAAGGGTTGGAGGGGGGGGGTTTTAAAAGGGGGTTTTGGGGGGGGGCTTGGACTTCCAGAGGCTGCGTGAGCGTGTTTGATAGGAGTAAAATGGGAAAAATGGTTTTTAATCTTGACGTGCTTGGAGTGTGAGCAAAGTAACATTTATGAATGGATTCAGGGAAACCGGCGGGCCCGGGACTTGAGTCCTGGAGAATGGGAAAGTACAGTGCCTGCACTCTGAAGGAGGGGTGTTAATGTTGCAGTTTAAAAAACTGTAGTGTAAAGCACCCTCTGGCAAGACAGTGATGGAGTGAATGATGGTGAAAGTTTTTCTTTTTCGGGCCACCCTGCCTTTGGTGGGGAATCGGCCTGTGTGATAATAAGATAATAAAATATAATAAAAAAGTAGCATATGTGTAGAGAACTCTGACTTTTTTGGGTATCCTAATTCTCTACATTCTCTGCTGTGTATGATAATCTATGTAATTATTTGTGTATACCTAATTAAACTTGCTTATGCATGAAAAGATTTCCTTCGGAAACTATAATAGCTTAAACAATTCAGTTTTTAATTCTGATTTGGATATATTTTGCATACGCTCCAGAGGATTCAGTTACACACATGTGTGGACCTGGTCACTAGAACATTGATATTAGTTTATGAACATTCTCCCAACTCCTACTTTAACTATGCAGTCTGGGCTTACTTCACCTTTCCCAAAGGGGATTGTGGGCAGAGGGAGAGGGGAGTAAAGGGAAGAAAACTTTCTGCTATCCTAACCCCCCTGTTACTGTCTGATGTCATCTATGAGGTCTTCTACTATTTGAATTTTGGCGGCAGATAAATAGAAACATCACATTAGGCTGATGTCTACAACGGCAATAGGGAGGATCCCCTGTTTTACTGTAAGCAATGTTGTGAAATTACTGGAAAAGCCAGAAGAAAAAAGTAGATACTCTTCCTCTATAAATTTACCTCCAGCTCCCCAACAATAATTTTGTATATAATTTCTTACTCTTCTGCACTAGCACTATAAACGATGTGTACAGCATGTATAACCTGTGGTAAAAGATAGATCAGTAAAATAAATATATAAATAAACAATAATACTCTCCATGGGAAGTAGAAAGAATTTTTCCCTTTCCCTGTAAGCATTGCGTGTCAAGAGGCAACTAAAATGCCAGGTGCATGGGGCTAGTATCCCCTTCTCCTGTATACATTACTAAAGTTAAAAAGAGAAACTTTCATTTTTCTTTTTGGGTCACCCTGCTTTTGTGGGATACATACGGTTAGTTGAAAGAAGAAGAATAATACTCCATTGGGAAAGTGAAGAAGAATCCTTCCTCCATAACCCATGTGTGTTGTAAGAGGTGACTAACCAGCTGGGAACAAGGGGCTAGTAACTTATTCTCCTGTATATATTACTAAATTTAAAAGGAGAGACTTCCGTTTTTTCCTTTTGGGCCACCCCACCTCAGTGGGATACGGCTGGTACGTTGAAAAAAAATAAAGAAGAAAAACGAGGGATCCAGGTATATCTTGCGGGAAGAAACTAAAAGCCATAAATGAAATCGAAAGAAACCCAAAGTATTTCTTCTCCTATGCCAAATCAAAGTCGAGAACAACGTCCAGTATTGGGCCCCTACTTAAACAAGATGGGTCCTACACAGATGACAGCAAGGAAATGAGTGAGCTACTCAAGTCCCAATATGACTCAGTTTTTAGCAAGCCGCTAACCAGACTGAGAGCCGAAGATCAAAATGATTTTTTTATGAGCCACAGAACTTGGTTAACACAAGCCTATCCGATGTTACCCTGACGCCAAATGACTTCGAACAGGCGATAAATGACATGCCCATGCACTCTGCCCCAGGGGCAGACTCATGGAACTCCGTGTTCATCAAGAACTGCAAGAAGCCCCTATCACGAGCCTTTACCATCCCATGGAGAGGGAGCATGGACACGGGGGTCGTCCCACAGTTACTAAAAAACAACAGACATACCCCACTCCACAATAGGGGGCAGTAAAGCAACAGCAAAGAACTACAGACCGATAGCACTAACATCCCATATCATAAAAATCTTTGAAAGGGTCCTAAGAAGCAAGATCACCACCCATCTAGAAACCCATCAGTTACACAACCCAGGGCAACATGGGTTTAGAACAGGTCGCTCCTGTCTGTCTCAACTATTGGATCACTATGACAAGGTCCTAGATGCACTAGAAGACAAAAAGAATGCAGATGTAATATATACAGACTTTGCAAAAGCTTTCGACAAGTGTGACCATGGCGTAAAAGTGCACAAAATGCGTGCTAAAGAATAACAGGGAAAAGTCGGTCGTGGATCTTAATTTCCCAACAGAAAAAGGAGTAGTGTCAAAGAGTAAAGTCGGGCAGTACATTAAAAAAGCTTTTTTTCAAAGGCACAGTACTCGTCCCTCTTTCCCATCCTCTATCGCATAGAAATGCGCCACGCCCGTTCTTCCTTTGGATGACCCCAAATCTGCATACAGTGTTCTTCCATTGCAGACACTGAAGGCTCCAGGGGGACTCAACCAAATCTTTAGTGGGCTGCAGAAAAAAAATAAAAGTTCACGATGAGAAATCCAATACTCAGATTGGTAAAACAGGGGGAAATTAAAAATCTTCATCAGAGTACAAAAAAAATTCGACCAAAAAATGAGCGAAACCCAACGCTAAGCCCGGGGAGTGATCATGTCGGGGGATCTCCCTTAAAGGACAAAAACATTTATCATCGCACTGCTAAAAAAAATGACGGGATGGAAAGGAAAAACCTTCAAAACCCGGGGACCCCAACCCCATGTGACACTCTTCGGGGTCACTTGTTCTACTAGGCGGGAATATTGCTGCACATAACAGCATTTTTCAAGGCGGTGAAATTGCGCCCTAGAAAAATGTACGAGAACCTTAGGGCGCCAAAACGGAATAAACCCCTAAATTACTGGGGCGCTTGAGGTTCCTAACCTGTTTTCCCTGGAATGAGGGGGAGAGTACATGTTATCCCCGGGGAAAATCCAGGGGGGACTAGTACCGAATTGCACACGAAAATCACTCACACGAAAGCAAAAGACTTGGCAGAGATCAACATCCCCCCAATGAAAAGCGGGGGGGGTCCCTGCATGTTAAGAGCCCCATAAAATAATGTCGGGGCCCGAGACTGTTCAACTGCCTCCCAGCTTCTAAGGGGATTACCAACAGCCCGGGCGTCTTCAAGCTGGCCTGGACAAGCACCAAAAGTGGGTTTTCCTGCCCAGCCGTGCTGTGGCTCTTTTCGTTGGTTTGCTGAGCCAGCAATACAGCCTGGTTGATCAGGCCCTATCCCCGGGGGCCTGGTCACAGACCGGGCCGCGGGGGGCCCTGGAACCCCCAAAAAAGGGGTTCTTTCCCCAGGTTTGTAAACCCCCGGGTTTCTTTTTTTTCTAATATTTTGCCTTTTTTTTTTTCCCCTTGGGGGGGTTTTTCCCTTCTGTTTTTCTTAAAGTTCTTTTTTCCTTTAAAAATTTTTTTTACTTTTTAAAAAGGAAAAATTTCTTTTTTTTAGCCATTGTGGGTTGGCTTTGGAAAAAAAAAATCTTTTTTGTTTTCTTTTTTTTTGGGACCCTTTGGTAATTTTTTTTGTCGCCTCCTTGGGTGGGGGGCGTTTTGTTGGGGGGGAGATCTTTTTGCCCTCCTTTTTTGGGCCCCCCCTTTGGTGGGAATGGCTGTGTGCCCTCCCTTTGGGAGATGGCTGTTGTCCCCTTGCCTTGGTGGGAGATGGCTTTTGGGGCCCTGCCTTGGGGGGGTGCTGTTGTGCCCGTTGGTGGGAATGGCTGTTTGCCCTCCCTTTGGGGGAGTGGCTGTTGTGCCCCTGCCGGGTGGGGATGGCTTTTGTCCCCTCCCTTGGGGGAATGGCTTTTGTGCTGCCCCTTGGGGGGAGATGGCTGTTGTCCCCTCCTTGGTGGGGAGGGCTTTTGTGCCCTCCCTTTGGGTGGGAGATGGTTTTTTGTCTCCCGCTTGGTGGGAGTGGCTTTGTGCCCTGCCTTGGTGGGGGGAGGCTGTTGTGCCCTCCCTTGGGGGGAGGTTTTGTGTGCTCTCCCTTGGTGGGAGTGGGGGGCCCCCTCCTTTTGGTGGGAGATGGCTTTTGTGCCCTCCCTTTGGGGGAGATCTTTTGTGCCCGCCTTGGTGGGAGAGGCTGTTGTGCTGCTTGCCTTTGGTGGGGATGGCTGTTGTGCCCCCTTTTTTTCCCCTGCCTTGGTGGGAGAGGCTGTTGTGCCCTGCCTTGGTGGGAGATGGTGTTGTGCCCTCCCTTTTGGGGGGAGATGGCGTTGTGCTGCCTGCCTTGGGGGAAAGATGGGCCCTGTTTGTTTTTCCCTCCCTTTGGGGGGAGAGGCTGTTGTCCCCTGCCTTGGTGGGAGATGGCTGTTGGCTCTTGCCTTGGTGGGAGATGGTTTTTGTGCTGCTCTGCCTTGGGGGGAGATGCTGTGTGCTGCTCTGCCTTGGGGGGAGAGGCTGTTGTGCCCTTTGCTTGGGTGGAGAGGGCTGTTGTCCCCTGCCTTGGGGGGAGAGGCTGTTCCCCCTGCCTTGGGGGGAGAGGGTGTTGGCTGCTCTGCCTTGGGGGGGTGGCTGTTCCCCTGTTTGGGGGGCTTTGTCTCCCTTGGTGGGAGATGGTGTTGTGCCCTCCCTTGGTGGGAGTGGTGTTTGCCCTGCCTTGGTGGGAATGGTGTTGTGCCCCCCTTGGGGGGGAGATGGCTTTGTGCCCTGCCTTGGGGGGAGAGGCTGTTGTGCTGCTCTCCTTGGGGGGAGATGGCTGTTGTGCCCTGCCTTGGTGGGAGATGCTGTTGTGCCCGCCTTGGTGGGGTGGCTGTTGTGCCCTCCCTTGGTGGGAGGGGCTGTGTGCCCTGCCTTGGGGGGAGTGGCTGTTGGGGCCCCCCTTTGGGTGGAGAGGGTTTGTGCCCTGCCTTGGTGGGAGATGCTGTTGGCCTGCCTTGGGGGGAGATGGTGTTGTGCCTGCTTGGTGGGGGGGTGTTGTGCCCTGCCTTTGGTGGGAGATGGCTTTTTGTGCCCTCCCTTGGGGGAGAGGTTTGTGCCCTGTTGGTGGGAGATGGCGTTGTGCCCTGCCTTGGGGGGAGAGGGCTGTTGTGCCCTGCCGGTGGGGATGGCTGTGCCCCTCCCTTTGGGGGGGAAGATTTTTTGTGCCCGCTTGTGGGAGTGGCTTGTGCCCTCCTTTGGGGGGGAGTGGCTGTTGTGCCCTCCCTTGGGGGGGAGAGGGGTTTTTTTGGCCTTTTGGGGGGGGGGCCCCTCCCTTTGGTGGGAGATGGCTTTTGTGCCCTTTTAAAAAAAAAAAATGCGTTTTAAAAAGTTTAGGATCTCATGAATCAAAAAGGGATGCCCTTCTAGCATCCACCCTGTTAGGGGTTTTCAAAACAATTAGTTTATCCTTGCCCAACTTCCTTAGAATTCGTATAATTTTGTGCTTGAGGATTAAACGGTGGCTACTAACTAGTAAAATTAAAATTTTAAATAAATTTTTTAAGTGGTCTAGGGTATATAAAATTTTAAAATTTAAATTTAATTTTTAATCACAAAAAAAAAAATATTTTAATCCTTTTCTCAGTAAATAGTATTGTGCTGTAGGAAATTTTTCACATTTAAAAGTTTTAATCCCTCTGGTACATTAATTTTTATTAAAAATATAAAATAAGTTTGTGTGTATGTTGTAAGTCTCTAAGTATTCCCCTATTTTCAAGACTAGACTAGCTTAAACAAGTGACTGACAAAGTCCTCAAATAACAACTTCTTGACCAAGGCAATCAAACAGTATGCTTGAACAATAAAAAAATGCAAGCCAATAGCAATATCAAAACACGGACACAAAAACCGGAACAAAGAGATAACGTAACGCAATAAATAGAGACCCTCCAAACCTCCACAAAAAATCACAAAACTCCCCTAATACCGAAACTAAGTTCGCATAAAAAAATCCCCCCACTGTGACGTACACGAAAAAAGTGCAAATTGGTCAGAAAAACAGCTTTGGACCTGAGTTGCTCAGAGTGCTATGAGACAAACAACCTCGACAAAAGTCGAAAATCAAAGTCTAAATCATTTTTCTGGAACGTTTTCCCAGAACTAAAAGAATAAAATGAGCAAGCGATCTTCCAACAAGAGCCATAAGGGAGTTTTTGGGATTGTCAGGAATACTCCAACCACCAAGAGGTCTAGACCAGACTGAAAATTGGGTTTGGGGTGGACACCCCCCCTCGATCACTGATGCCCGTGGAAAAGTTTCTGCCCAGCAAAAGAAGCTGGAGGAAAACGACCCCAAACGTAATTTTCAGTAGTTGACATTTAAGACTTGAACTGAGCACTAAATGTTACATCCTACCTAACAAAAAACTAAATAAAAATAAATTTAAAACAATTATTTAGATCACTATTATCGCAAATATAAGCAATATAAAATTTATGAAAAAAAATATTAATTTCTAATCTAATATCATTTACCCCTCAGGGTTGCAACACCCCCCCCAAAACGCAAACGGGGAGCCCCTAAGTTGCGTTAAAGTCTTTTACTTATTACTGATTATCTATCAATAAAATTAATAAAACTTAATCAGAGTCACTCTCGTGCCAAGCACTTTTTAAAAATTTTTCAGTGTCTGTTTCCTTAAGTATGCCCTAGTACA
This sequence comes from Cherax quadricarinatus, assembly GCF_026875155.1. Classification (NCBI taxonomy): domain Eukaryota; kingdom Metazoa; phylum Arthropoda; class Malacostraca; order Decapoda; family Parastacidae; genus Cherax; species Cherax quadricarinatus. The sequence goes on along the minus strand of NC_069439.1, from coordinate 458,338 downwards.
GGGCTGACCAGTATCGATCTCTGCACTCTGTGGTTTTGTACATCAGTGTAGAGACGGATAGTGTAGACAACATGGGAATTGAGGTCGATCTGTAGAGGAGATGCTTCCCTCTTAAAAATTTTTGGGTTTTGGTTCTTTCAGTAGGAAAATCTGAGTATGAAACAGCTTAAAGGGGTGTATGAAGGGGGGGGGGGGGGGGCAGCGGGGAGGACAGTGTTTCCCCCAGAAGTACATCGCCCCCCAACAAACCCCCTCTTAACTCCCTTTGTCTCCAACTTCACACATATCACCACTCTTTTAATAATGAATGATTAAATTTAAACATGAGTATATTAGTTAATAAGGGTGGGGGATTAGTTTCTTTACTGAATTGAAAAAGCAAGTAACAAAAGGGATTTGGGCATTAAAATACGTTTTAATTTAAAATGGGAGAAATGCCCCAAAAACACGTCAAATGTTTTAAGGACACCCCAAGAGCTAGAGCCTCTTTCCAATTGTGGCATTTTTCCTGGGTGTTTAAGTTGATGAATCTAAATATAGGATGGGAATGTCGTGATGTTGCTGTTGGAGAAAACACGCACCCATGCATAACAATGCATCTATATGTAAAAAGAAGGGAAGACTGAAATTAGGACTCTTCACAAGAACAGGGGAAAGCAGACGCTTCAACCTTTTCAACAAGTCTGAGCAATTTCTAGTCCAGATGAACTGAACTTTGCTACTAGTAAACACAGTGAGAAGTGTAGGTGGAGGAGTGTGTGCTGGCTTGCCTGTCACTTGAAACACGTGGCAACGTCACACATGATCAGCTACTGTTTCCTTCATCTTCGGCCAAGTAAAATGTTTTCCAGTTTACCGAGTGTCTTCTTGACATCCAAATGTCCTCCAATGGGACTATTGTGAACAAAATCAATGGCTTGTTCACGAAATGTAACTGGTAACACTACGAGATGCTTGACTGTGGTGGAAACACTATCAGCTGACAACTTACATGTATTTTTCTCCATCAGTACACCGTTACTATAATAGTAACAATTATCGAGATCCTTTGCTTCTCTCTCAGTAACTGCTATATCTCTCAGTCTTTCCAGTGACTGATCAACAAACTGATCCTTGATTAAATCATCATGAGTTAGAAATTTAACGTCAGTAGTGTCCTGACTAGGTTGAAGACACGGGGGAGTTGGTGTTAATGATCCTGGACGCAGAGCATCACTAAACAACATATTCAAGCCCAAATCATTGTCATCCACTAACTCAACAGGAGACAAGGATGGTTGTTGTATCTTTGACATAGCTCTAGTAATTGCGCTGAGAGGAAATAAAATAGGCTTCTCTCTACAAACTTCAATGGCATAATTATCATCAGTGTTATTATCAATCACAAGTTGTTCTTTACATATACCAGCATGAAAGATATCGTTCCCTATCAACAAGTCCACTGACCTGATGGGAAATACACCACTGGATATACCCACTGAAATATAACCAATATAATAGCTTGTTTCAATATAAACTTTGTGCAGAGGTACTTTTATAACAGCCCCTCCATAGGCTTCTAACAATACATCTATCTTGCAGTAGGTATCATCAGTTATGGGCAGTACATCATCTCTCAATAAGGTGAGATAACTGCCAGTGTCTCTGAAAGTAATTATCTCAGTTAGATGTTATTCGTCAAATCCTACTTTACCTCTCGAAAAGTAAGGGCTCCATCGCTGAACAATTT
>NC_069439.1:368028-456109 GCF_026875155.1 Cherax quadricarinatus | reverse complement strand
TTACACCATATCACAAATTACAAAGATGAAAAGAGAGAGAGAGAGAGACAAAGTAGGTAATATTGAGCTAAAATTAGAATTCTGACATACATCACATTAACAAGAGGTTCAAATTCAATGATAACTTCCACTTGAGTTAGTTCAGGCTACTGCCACCTAATGTACCTCACTGAAATAATAATATAGCAACATCACAATGAATGCTGAAGACAACCTCTTACCCCAACCATAGATTGTAAACAGTATTACTAAAAAAAAAAAAAAAAAAAACTAGAAAAGCTAGATACACCGATTGATAAACAAGGGTTGAGGTCGACCGTTCATCATTGTAGGAGTTGCCAGCAGTCACCGGTTTCTTCAACATGCAAGTTATACTTTTGTATCAATCAAATCACATATTACTCGGGTAGATAATTTCCAATAGATCCTTCATGTGTTAGCTCAAATCACCGACCAGTATGTTTTAAATAAGTGACCCACTGATCAGATCAGATCGACTGGTCCGAACCCTTGACTGGTCCGAACCCTTGACTGGTCCGAACCCTTGACTGGTCCGAACCCTTGACTGGTTTTTCAAACGGTTTCATTGACAATAAAGCCAGACTGTAAATGGATGGGGTTGTAGGTGCCCTTATAAACACAGACATTAAATATAAATCAGGAACGTGCACGGTAAGCTGTCCAATATACAAAAACAGTTAGAAAAAGAAATACAAATAGCTAGAGTTTCATTTAAGGAGGTTTTTAATAGAATATTCAAGAGGTTGCTAGTAGAATTGCAGTAAATCAACCATTAAAATCATTATGAAGCTGTGTGTAGTCTGTGGTCAGTCAAACAAAACGGGCTTCCACATGGGTAAATTGTCATTTTTGTGGAAATTGGTGTCACGCCCCCTTGTGCAGATATCCAAGAAATAGCTAAAAAGCAGTGTTAAAACAGGGAAGTGTTTTTGGTATGCCCAAATGAGATAAAAACTGTGGACTAAAATCACAAGGGTATTAAAAGAGGGCAGCATCAAAGCTGCTTTCATAGAAAACCTGGAAGCTTTCGACAACAATGGGAACATAAAAAGTCTGGGCTGAATGGGACTGCCCTTGATACGGCCATGTAGTCAGAAACTGTAAGGCTGGAGATGAAGTCCTGGTAGTCAGTAAATGTGGGGCTGATAGTGCTGTCCTGGGAGACAGTAATGGTGAAGCTGGAGGTACTGCCTGGGAGACAGTAATGTGAAGCTGGAGGTGCTGTCCTGGGAGACAGTAATGGTGAAGCTGGGAGATTGGCTGTCCTGGGAGACAGTAATGGTGAAGCTGGAGATTTTGTCCAGGGTAGTCGGGAATTATACGCAGGAAGGAATACATATAAATGACCTCATAGGGGACAGGAGCCATAGTAGGGAAACAAGTGTAGTCAAAGATAAATAAAACCAATATTGCAAACTAGAAATACCGCAGGAAATAGCAAACAAGAGGACTCCACTAGCAATAGTGAGGAATATTACCAAAAACAACTGGTGGGAGCTCCATTGTTGGTGCTAGGGAGGATAAAAGTAAAAACAGGGAAAATGCACCAACGGGGAATACAGTCCAGAAACCCAAGGAAAAATAAAAAAACCAAGCCTGTGCACATACTATGCACTTGGTATCTGCAGACATGGGAAATCTGGAAAAAACAGAGGGGACGTGCAACTATGACCACCCTAAAAATGCCATGCTCATATGACAACAGGAAAACGCAAACTCCCTTCCTGTAAGCTTTTTCACCCTGAACTGTGTACCTCTTCAGTACAGGAAAGACTGTGCTATAACTTAAATTGCCAGGCATACCATCTAAAGGGGACAAAAAGATACAAAACATCCGGGCCCCAGGGGAAAAACCCGGGGGTACCCAAACAGCCACTAAAAGGGGGAGAAGTTTTTTAGTGCCAGGAAGGAAAAAAAAACTGGCAGGAAATGGCAGAAATCGTACACCAAATCCAGTCATTTTCCCGGAGTGGAACCACAGTCGATGGCCTCCACTCAAAAAAACCCAAAAGATACAGATACTAATGCCGGAAAAAAAATCCCCCAGTACCAACAAACCACCAGTCGATAACATTCTCTGGCAAATATACAGGGTCAAGCCAGAACAACAAACAAATACCCTTTCATCCGTGGACTGTTGAGAGGCAAAGGGAATGTTCGTCCTTTCACCTGACCCACAAAAGGTCCCCACCCCCGGCCCCCCAAAATGGATCCCAGGTTACAACCTATACAGATGGACGAGTGAACAGGCAAAAGGGGGGGGTTGGCCTGTACATTGCAGAGTCACTTGTTTGCACAGAACTGCTTAATACCTCAAATGATGTAGTGGGAAATTTTAGCAGTAAAGGTCGAGAACCAAAACCTAGTCATTGTGGTGTCTACAAGCCTCCGGGTGCAACATCCCAGCAAATTTCCAGGAACAGCTGTTAAAAATATGACCACTGTCTGGAAAATCTTCCAGCTCCTCCCCCAACATCTTGCTCCTGGGGGATTTCAACTTAAGGCCCCTAAAATGGAGGAATATAGGAAATAATATTGTTGCAGTAATAACACCAGGAGGCAGCTCTGATGAAAACTCACACTCACACGAGCTTTTAAATCTCTGCACAAAATTCAATTTAAACCAGCAAATAATAGAGCCTGCTAGACTGGAAATACACTAGAGCTCATCTTCACTAACAATGATGATCGGGTAAGAAATGTCACCATATCAAAAACAATATACTCAGATCACAGCATAAATTGAGGTTCAGACATGTATGTGTGGAGCCCCAGACCGACATAATGAGACTAGTCACGAGGAGGGAGCATTCACCAAATTCAACTTCAATAACAAAAAAAATAAAGTGGGACCAAGTAAAAAAACCCAAATCCTAACCGATATAAGCTGGAAGATATACTAAGCAACACAGACCCTAACTTATGCCTGAACAGATTAACTCTGTGGCACTCGATTTTTTGCACAAGGCTTATTCCTCTACGAAAAAGGAGGAGTAGATGTAAAATAGAAAAGAGACAGGCACTCCCTTTACCAGGTGACGGAAAAGAATTTAAAAGAGCGGCTAAAAGAGGTCAATATATGTGAAATGCGTAGGGAACACTGGTCAGAGAAATAGCAAGCATCGATCTTAAGCTAAAAAATCCTTTTGGAGTCAGGAATCGGGGGAAGAACAAAAAGCCTAAATGAAATCAAAAAAAACCCCAAAGTTTTTCTTCTCCTATGCCAAATAAAAATCGGAAAAAGTCCAGTTTTGGGGCCCCTATTTAAAAAAGATGGGTCCTACACAGCGACAGCAAGGAAATGAGTGAGCTACCCCAATCCAAATGACTCGTTTTTAGAAAGCGCTAACCAGACTGAGAGTCGAAGTAAAAAATTAATTTTTTATAGAGACCCAAAAAAATTTGTTAACAAACCACCCGATGTTATCCTGACGCCAAAGACTTCGAACAGGCGATAAATGACGGGGCCCCATGCACTCTGGCCCCCAGGGAGACCAGGGGAACCTGTGTTCATAAGAACTGAAAAGAACCCCCTATCACGAGCCTTTTCCATCTATGGAGGGGGAGGACACGGGGTCGTCCCCAGTTACAAAAAACAACAGACATAGCCCCCATCCACAAAGGGGCTTAAAGCAACAGCAAAGAACTACAGACAATAGCACTAACACCCCATATCATAAAAATCTTTGAAAGGGCCCTAAAGCAAATCACAACCCATCTAAAACCCATCAGTTAAAAAACCCGGGCAACATGGGTTTAGAACGGGGTCCTCCTGTTGTCTCAACTTTTGGGATCACTACGACAAGTTTTAAAAATGCACTAGAAGACAAAAAGAAGCAGATTATATATACGATTGCAAAAACCTTTGACAAGGTGACCATGGCGTAAAAGCGCACAAATGCGTGCTAAAGGAAACAGAAAAAATCGGTCGATGGATCTAAAATTTCCTCACTAAAAAGAAAAACAGAGAGTAGTCGTCAAAGAGTAAAATCCGAGGGATCTACGGGGGAAAAGCTCTGTTCCACAAGGCACAGAAATCACTCCCTCTTGTTTCCCCATCCTTTTATCCGACATAGACAAGGGGTCACCACAGCATTGTGTCTTTCCTTTCAGATGACACCCGAATCTCATGACAGTGCTTCCCTTGCAGACACTGCAAGGGTCCAGGCGGACATCAACGAAAATTTTTAGTGGGCTGCAGAAAAAAAATATGAAATTCAACGATGAAAATTTCAATTTCTCAGATAGGTAAACATGAGGAAATTAAACTTCATCAGAGTACAAAACAAATTCTGGCCAAAATGAACGAAACACCAACGCAAAGACCTGGGGGTGACATTCGGAGGATCCACCTTTAAGGGCCATAAAAATTGTATCAAAGCATCTGCTAGAAAAATGACAGGTGGTAATGAGAACCTTCAAAACTAGGGAGGCAAAGCCCCTGAGACACCCTTTAGGTCACTTGTTCTATTCTAGGCCCGGAATATTGTGCCCTCAAAAAGCACCTTCAAGCAGGGGAAAAAAGCCGACCCAGAAAAATTTGAGAACTTTCACGGGGCGCTAACGGATAAAAACCTCATTTTTCCCGGGGGCGCTTTAGGTTCCTTAAATTGTATTCCCCCGGAAGCAGGAGGGAGAGATACATTATTTTTACACCTGGAAAAAACCCAGAGGAACTATACCCAACTTGCACCGAAAACACTCAATGAAACAAAAGACTTTGGCAGACGATGCACCATCCCCCCAAAGAAAAGCAGGGGGGTCACACACGTTGAGAGACCATACAATAATGTCAGGGGCCCGAGACTGTTCAACTGCCTCCCAGCACCCATAAAGGGGGATTACCAACAGACCCCGGCAGTCTTCAAGCTGGCACGGACAAGCACCTAAAGTCAGTTCCTGATCAGCCGGGCTGTGGCTGTCGTTGTTTTCGTGCGCCAGCACAACAGCCTGGTTTATCAGGCTTGATCCACCAGGAGGGCCCGGTCCCGACCGGGCCCCTGGGGGGTTGACCCCCCCGGGGAAATTTTCCCCGGTAAACTCCCGGTAGTAAAGTTACAAGACAAGAAAAATCACTCTCGTTGACTTCCTTGGTCCCTCCTGGGTAACTCACAGTTATATGTTAACATGATTGTAGAACCGTACGTCAGAACACAAGCCTAGCCATCTCTCTGACTAGTTCATAAAATAAGATAAGATAAGATAAAATTTCGTTCGGATTTTTAACCCCGAAGGGGAGCCACCCAGGATAAAAACCCCAAAAAAGGCGTCATCGGGACGTCTAACTATTCCATTGGGGTCCTTAATCTTGTCCCCCAGGATGCACCCACCCAGTGACTAACACCCCGGGCCTATTTGCTGCAGGGAAAAAGGACAATGGTGTAAGAAAAGTCAAAAAAGTTTCACCCCCGGGAATCAAAACCCCGGGCCCCCCGTGTGTGAAGCGGGGGCTTTAGCCACCAGGCCCCCGGGCCACCACATATTTTGCGGGTTTTAGGTGCTGGGGCCCCCTGTAAAGGGTACCACTTCAGTGGGAGGGTGACTCACCCCCTCACTCCTAGGCCGACCGACTTGATAGACACAAGTGCTCCCCCTCCACGGACTGGCTCGCGGTCACTCCCTCACACTGCCCGTTGTGTACTCACTCCTACCCAATTAAAATCAACCTAGTCCACGGCCGTATCATTGCTACCTACGCTACCTTCATCGGCACTAAACCGCTGTTCAGCAGTAAGAACAGTAATAACAGTGGTGGCAGCGGTGGGATCTCACCCAGGATGATATAGGTGCCTTTGTGCAGCTCAAGCGCGTTTGTAAGATTCAGTCTTGGGACGAACTTAAGGAGGAATTTAGGCGTTATTTTCGGCATAGCCACCAACTCCATTACATTGACATCATTACCAGCGTCTTGGCCGAATGTCAATACCGGCATGAAAGCCCCCTGGCTTGCATTTGCCGGTTCGAGCAAGCCGCCACGGACTTTACTGATGCCATCAACTCCACTAAGTGGGTGGATGGTGATGGCCGTATTGATGCTAAAGACATCATCCCCATGCTGGCTGTCAGCATCATGCGGAGGGATGCCCCGCCTAACCTCTGGGTTGCCATTGATGCGCTAGGACTCGGCCCTCAGCACGACGTCCTGGGTGCATATGATACCATCGACTCGCTCAAGCCGCCTTCCGAGCAAGGCAAGGTTTGCCGCTTTGCGGATGATCCCCTACCCATCCTTCCGGCGCCGTCCACAGTGACCCCGCGGTTGCAGCCGGAAGTCACTTTTGCTGCTGCTGTCAGACAGCCAGCCCACAAAGTTTCTAACCCGTCCCACTAACACGCGCCTAAGTAAAAATATTGACCACAGTAACAACAGTCAGTCTCATACAAAGAGGCAGTCATCAACTTTCTGGACCAGGGCGAAACGTCGCCAGCAGACACCACCCCCAACCTCACCCGCTAAGTGTGTAGTGACTTGTTTCAACTGTGGCAAACGAGGGCACTACCGATCGGAGTGTTACAAAACCTAAGTCCCCGCAAAGTAACCGTCACAGTCCCCACGCTCAGTATCCCAGTAACCGTAACCGTCCCCACGCTCAGTATCAAAGTAGCCGTAACCGTCCCCATGCTCAGTATCAAGGTAACCGTCACCGTCCCCATGCTCAGCCTCGCGAGGGAGTCTGTATGTACCACAATACTTCCAGTCAAAACCTCCCATGAGTGTAACAAGCTGCGAAGTATGCTGTCCTGAGTGGAGCAAGCAGTCGTCGCGCAATGCACGTGCTCGTAGAAGCCCTTCCACTAGTTCGGGGGAAGAGGCGCGTCCGCAAAACCAGCGAAAGACATAGTAACCCTGTCGGAGTAGCTGGGATTCCGTCACTGTCCGCAATGCATTCGCCGCACTGGGCAGTGATACGCTTGCCGACTGTGAGGAAACTGAAGTGGGGGCTGTGAGGGCTTTTTTCCGCGAACGCTCTACGAAAAATCGAAAAATATGGAAAATTGAGTTATATATATCTTGAAAAATAGACTCAACTCATTTTTGGCAGTCAGCAATGGTACCAAGAATGATGTTCTACGACGTTTCTACAAGAATATTATAGTCATTTTTGATCAGTGGTAATGGTGACTCGGCTCGTTGTTGTACGAGTCTGCTAACGGCCTATATTTTTTATGGGAGTTATTTTCTTGTTTTTTATCGCTTTTCTTTGCATTATTCTTTCTAATATAATAACTGACTATTTGGCATCATAAAACAGTAGGCGGGACTTAGCCGCAGACGTTGTGACAACCGGGGGAACCAGACGGGACGTTACCGCAGTGTTTCCTGCTCCGACAGGAGGTACCAGCAGGAATCGGGGCCCCCCCCCCCCCATTATTACGCTTATAATATCAACCTCTACGGCTTATTTGTGTATCAGATTTGATCTATATGGTATATAAACACTATATATAACATACAAGACATGTTATATACTCTAGGCTGAATAAAATAGGCCATAATATGACGAAAGATTAACGGGAGTATTTTCGTTAAATTAATGAGTTACTCCTCTCCATGTCCCATTCTTTAGTTCCTGAGTAAGAGAAAAACGGTGTGTTGAAGAAGGATAACTGCAACTAGAACATCAGGTTTATAAGTAATACAACCCAAACAAAGCGATTTTCGCGATTTTTTTTATTTTTTTTTGAGGACGGGGGACGCGCCGGCTGTTCCCGGCCGATATCTCGGAAGTAACTTATTCACTAAAGGCCGAAGTGCTTCCTTTATTACTTAATTTAAATGGCTAATATTCACTGACATTGTTGAATATGATTTCTCTTATTTTTGACCGTTAGTGTTTTGGAACTATTCCAAATACTTTGGGAGTTTGTGGGAGTTAAGGGCAGATTTTTTTGCATATTCCAGAAAACTATCAAACTTTATTTTTTTTGTAAATAACGGTAAGGAATTTTAGAGGAAATTATCGGCAAAATAAGTTATGTGAGCATATGTACTCTCGGCACAAGTGTACAAACAACCTTACGTAGCACCATATAAATATGAAATCATCACCCAAGGGCATTTCTGTAAATAGGTCGTTTCTAGTGTTGTTTGAGTATTAGTTATTTTTTGATAAAATATTTCAAGAAGAGTGTGAACACTTTTGTCTTGTGTACCAAAACTGGAGGGAAAATCGGACGCGTAAATAAACGAGTAGGGGGAATTTTGCACTTACAGCCCCATTGACAGTTGTTGCCGAGAATCGTTACCGTCCTTACAGTCGAGCCTCGTCAACAAGCATCGGAGCTCCTCGAGCAGCGTGACTCCGGTGATTTCGTCGGCCGGTCATGCCTTCATGTTCGGTATGACAACCCGTGTGGACCGCTCATCGAGTCCACTGTCCACCATATGCCTGTCAGCTTTTACTGAGATTCAGGTTCGGTGAGTTAACATTGTCCGCTCCACTTTTTTTTTCGAGACATTTGGTCTTCCGCGGGCCATGGTTGACAGAGCCGTCTGCCATTCAGACCTTGAGAGGAGTCTCAGGTTATCCGCGTGACGGTTCGTGGTCGTTACACGTTTGAATTTGTGGTCCAGGGTCACAAGCTGTCCGCAAAAAATTCTTAGTCGTAGATGGTAATTGTTTTCATGGTGGGACATGCTCTTGGGTTCAAACCATGGCAGACCTTAGGTCCGCCTTAGATCCAGCTGAGTGGAAAGCAGAAATTCAACGGAAGTGGATGTGCACTTCTGGGGTGCGCTGGCGCTTAGGATCCACTACGGTGCTCTCTGTCTCAGAGTATGCACAGTGCCTAGAATCATTTGGAAACCGGTGGTTTCCATAGCACATCTCCCCAGGGGTCGTGTTTTTTTGTCCTGATCGACCTCAGTTGTAGAGCTGCGTTGCCCATCCACCTACGGGCCGATCTGACGCCTTAGTTACCAGTGAACCCTGTTGGGGACGCCCAAGGCTAACTTCACTCTTACTTGACATGTTGTGGAGACCAGCAAGTTGTCGAAAGCCGCGTATCCTGTCGGCAGGCAGACTGTCTACTGACTCGTTGTTCATGGCTTCAGCAAGCAGTGTTACTGCTGGTACAAAGTATGACGTCACTTTGTCAGATAACTCGCTCACTCCTGTTTTCGGGGTGAGTGAGCGAGCTTTTGAAGAGAAGACCTGTTGCTGGTTGACAAGCGACACATGCGAGTCAAAGGGCCCTCTCCCTTTGAACCATCCTTGCACACTGTGCAACCGTGGTAAGTTGCAAGTCCTTGTTGTCGTCACATTGCATAGTCGAGAATTTCCACCTGCAGAAGAATTACCTCACTTGTCGACCTTGTCAGATTACCCTCCCGGTGAGAGTGGTGGGGTGAAAAGCCCCAGCTGACTTCCTTGTGGAGTGCAGTTCTCCCAGGCGAGTCTGATTGCTGACTCTTCCAAACACCCGGCCAGTGCAGGAAGATGATCTAGCTTTGACAGATTATCAGGAAGAGGTCCCATAGACTTCTCCAGGTTCTCAAATCGAGCATGTTCTGCAGTCGCACTAGATGGTGAGAATGTGTTTGACCCCACTGATCATCACCGGTTTTCCACTTGACAAAGGGTTATTAAACCCTTTACGTCCTGCGTATCGCTGCCTCATGCGCAAAGAGTCTTCGCCGAAGAATCTCATTTACATGGTTGTCCGTTTGTGATGGGTTATTGAGGAGTCCACTTCCCCATGGAAATGCTCACCTTATTTTGGTTCCCAAGAAAAGACGGAAACCTGGCGACTGTTATCGATTACAGGAAACCGAATGCTCATGTACCATCCAGACGCTTTACACTGCCAGTTCTGGAACGACATGTTGCAGAACATGCGGCGTTAATACGGTCATTTTCAACTCTGAAGTTATTCATAAAGGGATTCTGGCAGACCCCCTCGTTGATGAGAGCAGAGAGTGAAAGCTTTCTCTACTCCAACTGGGTCATACCAGTTCCAGGAGGATGCTCTTGCGGCTTAAGCGGTAAGACCAATCAAGTTTAGTCGTTTGTGACGCCAATTTTCCGTCCCTCCTAGGGTGGCTGCTCATGGTTCTACACTGGATGATCTCATAGTCATGTAAAGTAAAAGGACGCACGCAACTAATGTGGACATTTATTGTGGCAACGTTTCGCTCTCTCCAGGAGCTTTATCAAGCCATTACAACAATACATGGACACAGAGGGTATATAAAGGCTCAGTAGTGAGGTGAATACCTAGTGATGGGTACACATTTCGATCGTTCACTGATAGAGTGTGTAGTAGTAGTATTAGTAGTAGTAGTAGTAGTAGTAGGTTGTGACTAAAGTAATACATTTGGCTAGAGCAATTATTTGTACATGAGTAAAAGGATATTATAGTATACTTGAGGTAACATAAAAATAGGTTGGACAAAATCTAACACTGGAATGTGGCAGCTTGTTTCAGTGTCACTCTCTGTGCTTTGTGTAGTATAACGGAGTGACTATGTGATGGCAGGGGTTTACTGTTTTTAAGGTGGATTTTGCTAGACTCGGAGATGGTGAAGCTTGCCGTTGTTTTGTTAATTGTATTCGAAACAGCGATCCAGTGCTTTGTTCTCAAGGCACTTGCGTGTGCGGAGGAAAATTAGTTTCTTTATCACTAATTGGGCGTCTCTGAATGCATAAGATTGATTGTGGAATTAGGTGTTGTACACAGGCGGTGTTTAAAGTTGTCGTTCCTACATGCGTTTATGTGGCGACTACAACACTAAAATGATGGACACTTTTGAATGTCAATATACATACGAACCAACAAGCACTCAACTGTGGGAGGACGCTCACCGAAAGACTTTCTGTATAACAACAAACCAGACAAATATCAAACGCACTAGAGAAGGGAAGAAAGAAATTCTTACTTGTTTACCAAGGAACCCTAATCAGCACTCATGTATGAGTTTAACCAAGACCCATAAAACCAATATTCCTCTCAGAACAATCACGGTAAGGAATAGGCAGTGCTCCACAACAAACTAGCCGGTGAAGAGTTATTGCATAATCTTTCCTGCCTCTGCGGGACAAGTCCGCACCGCTCATCTTAAACACTCAGCGACTTTCAACGCATCCATAACCTCTCCATCCGTATCAAGAAAACTAAGCGTTTGGATGTGAGCTTCCCTCTTCACAAAAGTACCTACCAGAAAAGCCATCGAGGTTTACGACGTAAATTCAACCAGGACCTTAACGTTCCTTTACCTCACGGAGATTTTGTTGACTGCATTGAACTCTGTGTTTACTTCAAACTGTTTTTTCCTTCAATACAAGCTATAAAAACAAACATACGGCATGGGAATGGGGTCCACCGATAAGTGCCGTCTAGCCAACTTTTTTCATGGAACACTAGACGTCCTAAACACTTCGCCAACATCCATCCCTCAAGCGTCACTTGGTTAGTTACGTGGACGATGTCCCTCGTAATAATCCAAAACCGTTTTGAATGTAGGGATCTTCAGGAAGCTCAACGCAGTTGAACCAGCGATTCAGTTTTACGACTAGAAGAAGAGTCCAATGGACAAGCTCCTGTTTCCTCGACGTCCTCTTCACGCAAGTAGGACAAAAACCTATGATTTCAGAGTTTATCGAAATCCCACCAATAAAAAATGATCTCACACACTTCTATTAGTCAAGATACCAAGACCAAAAGAGGCATCATCATCGGGTTTTTCCTAAGAGCATACCGAATTTGTAGTCCTGATTTTTCTTGACGAGGAATGTACTTACATTCACCAAACATTCACTGAGTTACAATTTCCTCCTTTTTTTCATCAAAGACTGCAAGAAAAGAGCTCTTCAGATCATCAATTCTCCCCGCATCAACACCGCTCCCAACAAAGTTATAATTCTTCCCAACAGCCAGGTTGCACTAAACGTCTCAAAAGTACTTTCACAGCTAACACCAGAGTCGCCATCGCTTCTACCACTTCAATAAAGGATCTAACCAGGACAAAACCCAAAACACCACGAACCAATCAATGCAGGAGTTTATACTATACCCTGTGGAGGCTGTGACAAGATTTACGTAGGTGAAACAGCAAGAAACCTCGACACCCGCCTCAATGAACACATATACGCATGTAGGAACGACAACTTAAACAACGCCTGTGTACAACACCGAAATTCCACCAATCATCTTATGAAATTCAGAGACGCCCAATTAGTGATAAAAGAAACTAATTTCCGCACTGCAAGTGCCTTGAATCAGCACTGATCGCTGTTTCGAATACAATTAAACAAAAAAACGGCAGCTTCACCAATCTCCGAAGTCTTAGCAAGAATCCCCCTGAAAACATTTAAACCCTGCCTCACATAGTTTTCCTGTTATACTACACAAAGCACAGAGATGAACACTGAAACAAGCTGCCTCATTCCAGTTTAATATTTGTCCAACCTAATTTTTATTTACCCAAGTAATACTTTTTTATATCCTTTTACTCATGTACGAATAATTGCTCTCCCAAATTGTATTACTTTTGTCACTACCACAACTACTACTACTCTACTCTATACTACCCCTAGTGAACATCGAAATGGTACTCACTAGTATTCACCTCACTCTGAGGCCCTTTATTACCCTCTGTGTCCTTATTTTTTTGTAATGGCTTTGATAAAGCCCGGGAAAGAGCGAAACGTTGCCCCCCAAATAAATGTTCACATTAGTTGCACTTGGTGTCCTTTACTTTACATATTGTCGGTAATTTACCAACTTTATTACACATTATAGTCATGTCGAAGATTCCCCGTCACATCTTGAAACTTACAGGGTATTGGACGGGCTAGCTCAGGCAAATCTTAAGGTAAAGCTCCCCAAATGTAAATTTCCTCCGGAAGGAAATAAAATTTCTGGGGGTCACGTAGTGACTCAGAGGCATAAAGACGGACGAGTCTGAAATTCGGCCGTGCAGAAATTCCCACCATGAACGGGAAATGCAGTCTGGTCCCTTCATAGGCCTGGCGGGTTTCTACCGCACCTTTATCGCAGGTTTCTCCACCAATGCTGCACCCCTGACACGCTTACTCAAGAAGGATGCCCCTTTTGAGTGGACGTGTGATCAGGAACGAGCTTTTTTTCATTCTTAAGAACAAGTTAACATCAGCCCCAACCCTTAGATTCCCTGATTTCACCAAGGCATTTACCTTGACGACTGATGCCAGCATAGTTGGCATCGGTCCCAGTCTTGTCACAGGAATCTAATGGTAAGAAACCAGCCTATTGCCTATGCTAGCCGTGTCCTTACTAAAGCGGAAGTCAATTATTCAGTGACAGAGCTAGAAGCTTAGCCATTGTATGGGCCCTGAGTCATTTTCGGGATATCATCTATAAATTACCTTTATCAAGATTTATACAGATCATTTACCCTTATTGCCCTTTTTGCGAATAAGAACCTCACGGGAAAGCATGCTCGGTGGTCGCTCACGTTCAATGATAACAACCCTAAAAATTTGCTATTTTCCCAGGTAAGCAAAATGTTGTAGCTGATGCCCTGTCGAGGCAATAGCATTCGTGAGTGTCGAAAATTTTCGTTCTCTGTTGAGGATATCGAGAGAGCCCAACGACGGGGCCCTGTGTGGTCTCCGTCCTTCGTTTCCTGACCAAGGAGAGACGTTGACTTACGGGTCAAGTCTCCCGTTCCACTGAAGGATTTGGTGGTCATCCAAGGAGTACTGTGCGTGTTGCACAGCTGGTGGACCCCGGCAGAACCATATACCAACTGGTGATACAGAGTCCATGATACCAGCTACTCTTAGGTTGATCCACAATGTCCCAGGTGTAGCGCACCCCGGGAAGGGAAACCGTAGTATCAAACAGGCACGAAGGGAAATATTTCTGGCCTAAGATGGCAGCGGACATTGCCAAGCATTTTACACCAGTGTGTTGTTTCCCTACAGCACAAGGGTACCATTACAGGTTTTAAACCCCCATTCTAAAGTATCCCATTACAAAGGAGCCCGGGGGAGAGAACTTCTGTCGACCTGTTGACGAACTTCTCGACCTCGGAGAAGGGAAATAAGCACCTGCTTGTAATGGTAGATAACTTGACGCGGTACAGTGAATTAGTACCCATTCCTGATAAAACCGCCGAAACGGTCGCTAGTGCTTTCCGTGAGCATGTTGTTCTTCGTCATACTTGCCCACGTTTTCCCTTCTGTCAGACAATGGGTCTGAGTTTTATAAATGGCATAATGCAGGATTTTTGTTCCAGATTCAACATTCATCAAAGCGCCAGTAGCTCCACGCCACCCTGCGAGTAATGGTCTTGCTGAACAAAACAAATCGCAAAGTCCTGGAGGTGCTCAGAGTAACCGTTAACCCAAGTTGTACTACATGGATGAGGCTATCCCAGATGTTCAGTGTACTTTAAAATTTTCCTCCCTCAACAGCTCGAGGGTTTGAGACACCTCATTTTGCTTTGTATGGCTATGACAAGCGCTTACCATATGAAATTC
Source organism: Cherax quadricarinatus (assembly GCF_026875155.1). NCBI lineage: Eukaryota > Metazoa > Arthropoda > Malacostraca > Decapoda > Parastacidae > Cherax > Cherax quadricarinatus. The sequence goes on along the minus strand of NC_069439.1, from coordinate 441,623 downwards.
TGTTTGCTCCCTAGACCTACTTACGATACTGATAACCCCAGTGTATAAAGATGAGGACAATGCAGCTTGTCTTCCAGCGGTAACGAGAGAACCTTATGAAAGCTACTGATAGGTTCACGTTCTGAGCGCAATGCCCCGCCAAGGAAAGCAAAGTGGAACCAGGTTGCAAAGTTATGTTGCTCAACCCAGTGCAGACCCCAGGTATGCACAAACTTGTCCCAAAGTTTGTGGGTCCTTACCGTGTCCTACGACAGCCTGTGGCAATAAGTTTGAGGTGAGGGAATTGCTATGGGAACTATCAAGGAAGCCCACCTTGATCACATGAAGTATGTGGACCGTATGCAGGCCGAAGCAGAGCTGGAGGCGCGTGCGTTGCAACGCCACGATCAGACTAATGCTAGGGACAACCCTCTACCCCTTCTCCCACTACTACTGGAAACGGAAGACGGCCCAGTAAGGCTCCATACTTATGCCTGCGACCCAGGACAACAGTACTTTTCTGTGACATTGACGTACCAACTGACTTGTCTGACTCCTACGCTAGTTATACTAAATTGTTTGCTTGCAGAAATGGGTATAAATGCACACACATTGTATACTAGTCGATAATGGAGTTCAGGGTGGAAACATCATGTAATTATGTAAATACCCTTTTTGAAGGGTACCCCGAGTGTAATGAATTTTCCCTGGATATTTGTATAATTGTAGGTTTTGTGCACCAATGTTTTTTATAACAAAAAAAAAAAAAAAGCCTGTATTACGGTCAGGGCAGTGCTGCCCTCTGAGTCACATGCACACCTTAGGAAATGCTACTGTCATCAAAGTTTGCAGATTGTGAGGGTGCAACAACGTTCGTAGACGATGTGCAACTGATGTTCAGCCCTGCGGACAACCTGTAATATGAAGATTTTAGTTCCAGTGCTGACGTCTCTGGACTCTCTCCTCGATGAAACAGCGCGGGCAAACCAGTTTTCTCTTCCCATGGATGGGAGAGTTTTTTTTTGCCTGTTGCATTTTTATGTCCATTTTTGATTTACTAGTGAGCGAAAGCCAGTCCCTCTCTGGGGTAGCTAGTGTACGTAATTCCTTTATACCTACGGGCCCACCAGTATTGTCGTGTCGGGACGACGCAAGGTGCGTGGCCGAGCAAATGTAGACAGCCTGTACTGTCAGAACACACAGCCTAGCCGTCTGCTCTGACTAGTTCATATTTTGCGGCATTTTAGGTGCTGCCCTCTGTAGGCTCACCCACTTCAGTGGGAGGCTGAGCTCACCCGCTCTCACTCCTAGGCCGACCGACTTGATAGACACAAGTGCTCCCCCTCCACGGACTGGCTCGCGGTCACTCCCTCACACTGCCCGTTGTGTACTCACTCCTACCCAATTAAAGCCAAACTAGTCCACGGCCGTATCATTGCTACCTACGCTACCTTCATCGGCACTAAACCGCTGTTCAGCAGTAAGAACAGTAATAACAGTATGCAAGCATAACTGTGCAGCTGTAGATAGATGAACCAGTACCTAAACAATCTCACTTACACACGCGTTACTATGTATGACAAGTGTTACCAAGTACACCAAGTGTACACTTTATCACTTAGAATACACTTGTGTTGATGTAAATATAGGTGAGAGTGGTACACCACTGACCGTAATAAACACACTCAATTCTCAAGGTCACACACTAGGCCCAGCTTCTGGAGAGGTACCAGCGTTTTAATGTGTTTATTATGTGTCAGTGCGTGTCTGCAGTCATTAAATTGGTGTATCAGAAGTTAAACACTACAATCCAGTTTTATCAAATAGTCTAAAACAATTTACCAATGTATAACTAGAAAATATAATGATTGCAAATTTTACTATTACAATTTTAACTAGGCGCTAGACCCACTAGATGAGATGGCAAGGAAAAATAGATTTTAAAGGCTGACTCTTGCTTAACACAGTTGAAAGGTTAACCGAATTACTCAAGAGAGAAAGTATTCATGAAACTGAACATTATGCAGCAGTAAGCTTGTTCACAGTAAAATACAAAGCATAAATTACACACTCACACCACAGATGAACACTGCAATTTGAAATATTACTGGGAATTTTAGCAGTAAAGTTTCAGTCTTAATGAGAAAATGTATTAGAAAGCACAGCAATGACACCAGGACAAGCAATTTAATTATGTAACCGTATTTAATAGTTTCAGTTACACTGAGCAGAGCATGATTACACTGATTTATCAAATGTAAGGAGTGGCTACACTGAGCACACTCTGAGCCTTTTAAAGTCTTTAAAACAGGTTACAAATGACAATTAACTGTTGGGAAAGCAGCACTTAACAAATTCTAGCACAAGTATGACAGATGAATGTTCACTGTGTACAAGCCAATCACCACAAACTTACTATGTTTTTTAAGTGAACCTCTGGCATGTCCCCCCTCAAAATGTCAGCACTGCAATGCTCGTCAAATTGTTCTCAAGCCACTACAGGAAACACTGGTATGCCAGCAGCACTGCAGAACGTATACACAGACATGCTGGGGCCCCAGGGGCAGCTAAAACTGCAGGCTGCCTTGCTTGTTCTGGCTAGCTTTTAGTGCTGCCCTCAAGCTTGCTTGACTGTGCTCGCCAAGCCCACGCCATCCAAACCCCGGGCACCTGCTTGCAGCAGTGCAGGCAGGCAGGCACACAGGAGACACTCGCAAGATGAGCAGAGTGCGGCACAGAGGACACGGGCACCTCAAGCACCCCTGTGGTCTGGCAAAAAACCGCCTCTAGACCACAAGCAAATAGAGGGGAACGGCTGAGTTTCCAAATCGAGGAAGGAGAAGGGACAAGGAAGAGATATTCACCTCGCTAGACACAGGCAATATGGGTGTAGTGGCCTGCAGGTCCAGTGCAATTTTCAAGGTCATTCAAATGGGCCCACAGTCGTCTCGAGAGTTACCAACCCTGTACTACTTGTTAATTACTCCAAACCCGCAGCACTTAACACATCTAGCACACGTGTCTTGGAATGACAGACAAATTTTCACTACATAAGAACTAGTTCTCACAACACCGAAGGTGCGGCCGAAACACTGTAGAACGTTCACAAAGGCATTCGGGGGATTCAGAACAGATGTAGCCTTGGCCTTCCTGGCTGGCTTGGAGCGCTGTTTGGCCTGGATCAGCTAAACTCGCCCTTATCCCGTATGTAGATAATGGCGACGAGTTAAGGGATCCCGGTGAATAGGAAAGTCGGGAAGGGACATTCACCTCACTAGTTTAGATTTTGCCACCGAAGTGGCTAGTTTATTGTGCACCCCATATCCATCCTGTGGACGGTAGCGTGAGAGCATATGGATCACAAAAGGCCTAGGAACTAGGCCTCAAAGGGTTAACAGGAATACATATGGATTTATATCTACATATCTATAGATCACTTATCTGTTACAAGCAAATTTAGGAAATTTGCTTATTATATCTGGTTTATCTTATTTTCATTAATAAGTTTATCTTGACATGTCCACATAGGTTATTATACTGTCTGTCTCTGTATCCTCAATAAGTGGACAATTAAGCACATAGTGTTCAAGAGAGTGACCATATGCCTGATAAACATAATTTACATTTAGTTTGTAAATCATCTGTGTGTCTCCCAAACTGCCAAAAGTACTTGTAACCAAGCCTAAGCCTGGCCACTACAACATCAGTCAGTCTGTTCACATTGCAAGTTTGCTCCATAAACATACTTATTTTACGTTCATGTTATCATAGTGGGTTATAGATCTACTCAGGCTTTCTTAACTGCATTCCCATAACAATCATTTCATTATTTTACTTCTCTCCTAATATTATTCCTAATGCTAGACACAGTTATACCAAAGTTATTTTTACATTCTCTTCTGGGTATTCTTCTTTGGGTAACATATCAACTTTATCATGAAGGAGTAATCCAAAGTGTGATGGGATCCATAGCAAATTGTACATTAATTCCTTTGTCCCTAATTTTTGAGTATCTATACTTGGCCCTTTCCCCCAATGAGCATGTTGTTGACTCATTATATGAGTCAAGAGCCTTCAATGATGACATAGAATCAGTAATGATGATAGAGTCAAGGTCAGTTTTCATAGGTTAGCTTTAGCGCCATTAGGATTGCAAACAATTCAGTTTGCAGTGTAGACGTCCAGTTGTTAATTTATACCTAATAAAACAAATTTATTATCATTCTTAACTAGGGAGGTGGCAACAAGAGCAGATGCAGCCCTGCCAGAAGACTCCTGTTTAGATCCATCAGTGTATATTAACTTGTGATAACTTATTACTACCGGCTAGGTGAGAAATTTCTTCTTGAACAGTTGCTCTAACAAGAGATTTAAGGGAAGGGATTACTACCCAATGGCTTCTTGGGAGGGACTTGTAGGTATGTGATATTAAATGAACACATCTTCCATGGAGGGGTGAAATGCTCTTGTTGCCTACAGTGTACAGTTCATGCAGGTTATAAAACTTAATGCAAATGCACGTTTTCACAATCCATTTAGATCTGTGTGTAGTTACCTCTAGACACTTGGTAAGATCACTGTGACAGTGTGGTTCGTTTCTCAACATTCTAATACCCAGTACAGTGTTAATTTCAACAATCCTATTTACTGATACTAGAAATACCAAGCTCCCTTCCCCATGTTAAGAACTTTTGTAGATCGGGGACAGCCAAGAATAATCCTGAGAGCTTCATTTTGCATTAACTCCAAGGGTCGGAGAGAACTTTCTTAGCTAATATCAACATGGGAGCAGCAAATCAATTAAGGACCTAACATAGGCAAATGTACATCATTCTCACGATTCTCACATTAGCACCATAGTTGGGATTGTAGCCAGCAACAGCTTTGAGAGCATTTACCCTAGCTTTGCATTTCTTTTTTTAGTTGTGGTATAGTGGATTTGTTAAAGGGTACATCTACACCAAGATATCTGTAAGTTTTTAAACGTAGCTAATGATTTAAACCCTGCAAATAGATGGGTGGGGGATGTCGTTTGCTTGTTAAGATCTTTGTTTTAGAGGAAGATATTATGAGGCCTAGTCGATTTACAAATTGCTTGAACTTCTTTAAAGAATGGTATTCATTCTTCTTATGCCCTGTTGTATGGACCCATGATATCACCTCGCTAGACACACGCAGTATGGGTGTAAGTGGCATGCGGGTCTTATAGTGCCATTTTCAAGGTCACCCAGGGCCAGACATTCCTGCTCATTTTAAGCCTACGTAGGTACTGATGGTAGCACAGTGTCCTAAGTCAGCGTAATCCACTCATGCAAATAGTTACAACAAATCTGCAGCATTTGCGGAACTCACTATTGGGGAGTACCAGCGGGGCCCAGCAAAATACACCTCTACACTGCACGTCATTGATAGAGGCGAATGGCTGAGTTTAAAGGCGGAGAGTTAGGGATACAGGAGAACAGAGGGGTAACTGAGCACGCACATTCGCCTTTTTCACATAGTTAATATAGGTGTTAGTCTCAGGAGGTGATGCAGTGCCTCGCTCAAGGTCACAGGCTGGGCAGACTTCTCAAGAGTTACCAAACACTGCAATACTCATACAGATTGTTACTCACTCCAAACTTGCAGAACTTCTGCACACGTGTCTTGGAGGGGAAAGACGAATTTTCAGTGTGTGGACCCTGGGTTACCAACTCACGTGGGACTGCACACTCGTCGTTATTCCTCAGGTTGGTAAAGCGATGAGTTGTGAGCATTTGAGAGGCACGAGTAGCAGTGGACTAGCAAAATTCGCCTCTACACTGATGTTGATAGAGGCGAAAGGCTGAGTCAAATAAAAGGCAGGGGGGAAAAGCAGGGGCCTGTGAGGGCCTTTGCAAAAAGGAAAACTATTTCCGGGTGTTTCACTAGGTATATCCTTAGTCACAGCTCGCACATAAGAGTTTTTCACAACACTGAACTGTCTTCCAACAGTAGGAGTTTTAATGATGACTTATCAGTCGGGAAAAAATGGGTAGGCCCGCTAAAATTTAAAAGGTCCAATCCCCAGCACACGTTTTACTCCCCTCAACCAAATCAGCCGAGACTGTGGTATGGGGAGTGTGAGGGAAAAGTTCAATAATAGGAGTGCGAGGGAGTATATAGTAACAATAGTTTGATTGCCGGCTGCTTGTTAAGGTAGGGTCAGTCTAGCTCCCCCTATCCCTTTTCCCCCCCCTCTTTCCCCCCCAGAAGGTGACGTGTGGGGCTCTGGCCAAACAGTAATCACTCGACTCACAGCTCCAAGCACTACTTTAAGTACATGCCTGCTCTATTCTAGTAGACTTATTGGTTGAAAGCTTCACTTTTGACCAATAATAAACTTAGTCCTTTCAGTCTTGGTCTGTTAAATGTCTTAATAATCACCACGTCTTTTAGGTATTGTACTTATCATCGAGAGTGATTTTTTTAAGCATGGGTAACCCGTCTCTCTTTTTTAGCTTGGAATGGGCAGAATGGGTCACCCGCCAACCAACGAGTAGAATTGAAGGAGACGGGCTAACGTCCTGAGACGTCCCATGTTTTATCTACTTACCTGTGCACCTGTATGAAATTGCAGGACATAATCCCTCATCATTGCACGGTAAAGAACCTGCTTTCCTGTCATCTGGATAGATTGTTTATGGCTATAGACTCTGTGAAGAACGAGCCAGTGGGTTGTCACCAACACCTGCGACCCCCCCCCACATCATCAGCAACGGCTACAATTTCAACAACACTCAGTGTCACCAACACCAGACACCAAGTTTATATATATTAGCATTGAATTCAGATATCTTTTATATTTTTCATTTTTCATTTTTTAATGTAGATCAATATTTCATATTTAAGTGTTTTATATTTTTATATTTTCTAAATAATAAAGTGTTTATGTTTGTCATTTTTTTGTTCTTTTTCTATGCATTAATTTTCCTGAGGAGGAGCCAACCTTATTAATACTGACTGAAGTTTTACAGGGCTGAGTAAGCCTTCCCCGACAATGACAGGTGGTTGTGGTTGTGGAGGTTGTGGTTGTGGAGGTTGTGTTGTGCAGGCTGGTGTGGTGGGCGGGTGGGGGATGGTGGCCTTTGTTGTGGGATCAGCTGAGGCAGCGGCGTGGGTGGCAGCGTGGGTGGCAGCATGACCCACTGCTGGTGCCTCACCGCCGGCACCACTACCCACACACATTTTTCTACCCCAATTTTGCAACAGTATCATCGTCATTTTCACTGTCTGTTCCTGTTGTACAGCCATGGGATGTACTCCGAGGTGAAATCCTTTCCCCCTTTGGGAATAGATATGGCCACTACCAGAGCGCATATATCGTCGTATATACTGACGCTTCACTTGGGAATATTGCACTACACTATCACTACTGGAACTAGTTTGAAGAGCTTGTAGTTCATATTCACTATCACTATCATCAAAAATGCTCCATCTGAGTCGGGGATTTGGGAAAATAGGAGTTTCCTCATGGATTCTAGTACAACTGAACGTGAACAAGATGGCCCAGCACCAGAGGTGGTAAACAAAAGTGCCCCAATTTCGCCGAGGAGTGAGGAGCTTCTTACCGCGAGGCAGGGTGGACATTTTTTACTAAGATGGCGTTCCCACAATGCCCACTGGTCCCAGATTTTTTTTCTCCCCACGCACACCTGGAAAATCCTAGAGGGACTAGTACCGAACTTTGCACACGAAAATCACTCACTACGAAAGAAAAAAGACTTGGCAGACGATGCACCATCCCCCCAATGAAAAGCAGGGGTGTCACTAGCACGTTAAGAGACCATACAATAAGTGCCCAGAGGCCCGAGACTGTTCAACTGCCTCCCAGCACACATAAGGGGATTACCAACAGCCCCCGGCAGTCTTCAAGCTGGCACGGGGACAAGCACCTAAAGTCAGTTCCTGAATCAGCCGGGCTGGGGGTCTTTACGTTGGTTTGCTTGCAGCCGGGCAGCAACAGCCTGGTTGATCAGGCTTGATCCCCCAGGAGGCCTGGTCACAGACCGGGCCGCGGGGGCGTTGACCCCCAAACTCTCTCCAGGTAAACTCCAGGACACCGACCACACAGACCCATTCTCTCACATCTAGGCCTACCAGCCTTTTCCGGCAAGATTTGATGGCACTGAATTTATGCGTTTCTAGTACATCAAAAAACCCCTGCGCGTAAGCCATACTAGTACGTCCGAAACCCCTCAAAGGGTTAAGGAAATGTGTGCAATGTGGCTTTTAAAATGCAAACCTTTTTTTTATGACAATCACCCTAAAACAGCTATTTTCAAGATGTGCTGGTGAATATTACACTGACAATGTTGTGAAACACTTTAGGAATGTCATTTAAAGGAATGGGAGGTACAGGCCACTATGGACAGATATGTTGTGTGACAAAAAGTCCAGTGACTCTCAAGCTGGTCCTAGTGGCATTAAAAGAAGGGAAGTATCCCCGGAAAAAGGGCTTGACACCTCAAGTCCTAATGGAAGGGGATTCCCCTTCTAAAAACCCAAACACCTCTCCCCTCCCCCCATTTCCCATCAATCATCACCAGATCTTCATTTAAAGGTAAGTGGTCAATTTTTCTATTGTTATTGTTGTTATTGAAAATTTTTCTATTGCATTAAACTTAATATTTCCCTGTAGTAAAATTTTTTTCATACTTTTGGGTGTCTTGCACGGATTAATTTTTATTTCCATTATTTCTTATGGGGAAAATTTATTCGCTTTTCGATATTTTCGGTATTCGATGAGCTCTCGGGAACGGATTAATATCGAATACCGGGGGTCCACTGTATATATAAGGACATTAAATGTATACTCAATAAAATTGATTCAGTGATGATACTGTACTAATATTTATAATGTTTTGAGTGAAATGAAGATAGAATCAAAGAATAATACTTAGTGTTCTCACTACAAAATGTAGACTGCAAGATTGCATTCAAACTCTTAAGATACTGTAGTATACAAATTAACATACTCAAACACAAAAAAACTGTATGAAAATAATGTGATATAGAAATTATGAGGTAAGAGGTGGTGCAACACAATTGTGGGTTAAGGAATTTTTACAGAATTTTAACCGAATCCTTAGATATATGCAAAGTACTATGTAATCAGGAATTAAAAAATTTAATTGTTTAAACTTCTACACTTTCTGAGGGAAATGTGTTCATGTGTAAGTAAGTTTATTCAGGTATACACAAATACAATTACATATAGATTATCATAAATAGTAGTAGATTAACAAGTTAAGAAAGCCTAGAGAACAAATGGATTTGTCAGTTAAAAATAGGAGAGGAGAGTTATTAAATGGAGAGTTAGAGGTATTGGGAAGATGGAGGAATATTTTGAGGAATTGTTAAATGTTGATGAAGATAGGGAAGCTGTAATTTCCTGTATAGGGCAAGGAGGAATAACATCTTGTAGGAGTGAGGAAGAGCCAGTTGTGAGTGTGGGGGAAGTTCGTGAGGCAGTAGGTAAAATGAAAGGGGGTAAGGCAGCCGGGATTGATGGGATAAAGATAGAAATGTTAAAAGCAGGTGGGGATATAGTTTTGGAGTGGTTGGTGCAATTATTTAATAAATGTATGGAAGAGGGTAAGGTACCTAGGGATTGGCAGAGAGCATGCATAGTTCCTTTGTATAAAGGCAAAGGGGATAAAAGAAGTGCAAAAAATTATGGGGGATAAGTCTGTTGAGTGTACCTGGTAAAGTGTATGTAGAGTTTATAATTGAAAGAATTAAGAGTAAGACGGAGAATAGGATAGCAGATGAACAAGGAGGCTTTGGAAAGGTAGGGGGTGTGTGGACCAGGTGTTTACAGTGAAACATATAAGTGAACAGTATTTAGATAAGGCTAAAGAGGTCTTTGTGGCATTTATGGATTTGGAAAAGGCGTATGACAGGGTGGATAGGGGGGCAATGTGGCAGATGTTGCAAGTGTATGGTGTAGGAGGTAGGTTACTGAAAGCAGTGAAGAGTTTTTACGAGGATAGTGAGGCTCAGTTAGAGTATGTAGGAAAGAGGGAAATTTTTTCCCAGTAAAAGTAGGCCTTAGACAAGGATGTGTGATGTCACCGTGGTTGTTTAATATATTTATAGATGGGGTTGTAAGAGAAGTAAATGCGAGGGTCTTGGCAAGAGGCGTGGAGTTAAAAGATAAAGAATCTACACAAAGTGGGAGTTGTCACAGCTGCTCTTTGCTGATGACACTGTGCTCTGGGAGATTCTGAAGAGAAGTTGCAGAGATTGGTGGATGAATTTGGTAGGGTGTGCAAAAGAAGAAAATTAAAGGTGAATACAGGAAAGAGTAAGGTTATGAGGATAACAAAAAGATTAGGTGATGAAAGATTGAATATCAGATTGGAGGGAGAGAGTATGGAGGAGGTGAACGTATTCAGATATTTGGGAGTGGACGTTTCAGCGGATGGGTCTATGAAAGATGAGGTGAATCTTAGAATGATGAGGGAAAAAGAGTGAGTGGTGCACTTAGGAGTCTGTGGAGAAAAGAACTTTGTCCTTGGAGGCAAAGAGGGGAATGTAGAGAGTATATTTTACCAACGCTCTTATATGGGTGTGAAAGCGTGGGTGATGAATGTTGCAGCGAGGAGAAGGTGGAGGCAGTGGAGATGTCATGTCTGAGGGCAAATGTGTGGTGTGAATATAATGCAGAGAATTCTTTAGTTTGGAAGTTAGGAGGAGGTGCGGGATTACCAAAACTGTTGTCCAGAGGGCTGAGGAAGGGTTGTTGAGGTGGTTCGGACATGTAGAGAGAATGGAGCGAAACAGAATGACTTCAAGAGTGTATCAGTCTGTAGTGAAGGAAGGGCGGGGTAGGGGTCGGCCTAGGAAGGGTTGGAGGGAGGGGTGTAAAGGAGGTTTTGTGTGCGAGGGGCTTGGACTTCCAGCAGGCATTGCGTGAGCGTGTTTGATAGGAGTGAATGGAGACAAATGGTTTTTAATACTTGACGTGCTGTTGGAGTGTGAGCAAAGTAACATTTATGAATGGATTCAGGGAAACCGGCAGGCCGGACTTGAGTCCTGGAGATGGGAAGTACAGTGCCTGCACTCTGAAGGAGGGGTGTTAATGTTGCAGTTTAAAAACTGTAGTGTAAAGCACCCTTCTGGCAAGACAGTGATGGAGTGAATGATGGTGAAAGTTTTTCTTTTTCGGGCCACCCTGCCTTGGTGGGAATCGGCCTGTGTGATAATAAGATAATAAAATATAATAAAATAGTAGCATATGTGTAGAGAACCTCTGACTTTTTTGGGTTATCCTAAATTCTCTACATTCTCTGCTGTGTATGATAATCTATGTAATTATTTGTGTATACCTAATTAAACTTGCTTATGCATGAAAAGATTTCCTTCGGAAACTATAATAGCTTAAACAATTCAGTTTTTAATTCCTGATTGGATAGTATTTTGCATACGCTCCAGAGGATTCAGTTACACATGTGTGGACCTGGTCACTAGAACATTGATATTAGTTTATGAACATTCTCCCAACTCCTACTTTAACTATGCAGTCTGGGCTTACTTCACCTTTCAAGGTGATTGTGGGCAGAGGGAGAGGGGAGTAAGGGAAGAAAACTTTCTGCTATCCTAACCCTGCTGTTACTGTCTGATGTCATCTATGAGGTCTTCTACTATTTGAATTTTGGCTGGCAGATAAATAGAAAAACATCACATTAGGCTGATGTCTACAACGGCAATAGGGAGGATCCCCTGTTTTACTGATAAGCAATGTTGTGAAATTACTGGAAAAGCCAGAAGAAAAAAGTAGATACTCTTCCTATATTAATTTACCTCCAGCTCCCCAACAATAATTTTGTATATAATTTCTTACTCTTCTGCACTAGCACTATAAACGATGTGTACAGCATGTATAACCTGTGGTAAAAGATAGATCAATAAATAAATATATAAATAAACAATAATACTCTCCATGGGGAAGTAGAACAGAATTCTTCCTCTGTAAGCATTGCGTGTCAAGAGGCAACTAAAATGCCAGGTGCATGGGGCTAGTATCCCCTTCTCCTGTATACATTACTAAAGTTAAAAAGAGAAACTTTCATTTTTCTTTTTGGGTCACCCTGCTTTTGTGGGATACATACGGTTAGTTGAAAGAAGAAGAATAATACTCCATTGGGAAAGTGAAGAAGAATCCTTCCTCCATAACCCATGTGTGTTGTAAGAGGTGACTAACCAGCTGGGAACAAGGGGCTAGTAACTTATTCTCCTGTATATATTACTAAATTTAAAAGGAGAGACTTCCGTTTTTCCTTTTGGGCCACCCCACCTCAGTGGGATACGGCTGGTACGTTGAAAAAAAAATAAAGAAGAAAAACGAGGGATACCAGGTATATCTTGCGGGAAGAACTAAAAGCCATAAATGAAATCGAAAGAAACCCAAAGTATTTCTTCTCCTATGCCAAATCAAAGTCGAGAACAACGTCCAGTATTGGGCCCCTACTTAAACAAGATGGGTCCTACACAGATGACAGCAAGGAAATGAGTGAGCTACTCAAGTCCCAATATGACTCCGTTTTTAGCAAGCCGCTAACCAGACTGAGAGCCGAAGATCAAAATGATTTTTTTATGAGCCACAGAACTTGGTTAACACAAGCCTATCCGATGTTACCCTGACGCCAAATGACTTCGAACAGGCGATAAATGACATGCCCATGCACTCTGCCCCAGGGGCAGACTCATGGAACTCCGTGTTCATCAAGAACTGCAAGAAGCCCCTATCACGAGCCTTTACCATCCCATGGAGAGGGAGCATGGACACGGGGGTCGTCCCACAGTTACTAAAAACAACAGACATACCCCACTCCACAAAGGGGGCAGTAAAGCAACAGCAAAGAACTACAGACCGATAGCACTAACATCCCATATCATAAAAATCTTTGAAAGGGTCCTAAGAAGCAAGATCACCACCCATCTAGAAACCCATCAGTTACACAACCCAGGGCAACATGGGTTTAGAACAGGTCGCTCCTGTCTGTCTCAACTATTGGATCACTATGACAAGGTCCTAGATGCACTAGAAGACAAAAAGAATGCAGATGTAATATATACAGACTTTGCAAAAGCTTTCGACAAGTGTGACCATGGCGTAATAGTGCACAAAATGCGTGCTAAAGGAATAACAGGAAAAGTCGGTCGATGGATCTATAATTTCCTAACAGAACAAAGAGAGTAGTAGTCAACAGAGTAAAGTCCGAGGCAGCTACAGTGAAAAGCTTTGTTCCACAAGGCACAGTACTCGCTCCCATCTTGTTCCTCATCCTCATATCCGACATAGACAAGGATGTCAGCCACAGCACCGTGTCTTCCTTTGCAGATGACACCCAAATCTGCATGACAGTGTCTTCCATTGCAGACACTGCAAGGCTCCAGGCGGACATCAACCAAATCTTTCAGTGGGCTGCAGAAAACAATATGAAGTTCAACGATGAGAAATTCCAATTACTCAGATATGGTAAACATGAGGAAATTAAATCTTCATCAGAGTACAAAACAAATTCTGACCAAAAAATAGAGCGAAACACCAACGTCAAAGACCTGGGAGTGATCATGTCGGAGGATCTCACCTTCAAGGACCATAACATTATATCAATCGCATCTGCTAGAAAAATGACAGGATGGATAATGAGAACCTTCAAAACCAGGGAGGCCAAGCCCATGATGACACTCTTCAGGTCACTTGTTCTATCTAGGCTGGAATATTGCTGCACACTAACAGCATCTTTCAAGGCAGGTGAAATTGCTGACCTAGAAAATGTACAGAGAACCTTCACGGCGCGCATAACGGAGATAAAACACCTCAATTACTGGGAGCGCTTGAGGTTCCTAAACCTGTATTCCCTGGAATGCAGGCGGGAGAGATACATGATTATATACACCTGGAAAATCCTAGAGGGACTAGTACCGAACTTGCACACGAAAATCACTCACTACGAAAGCAAAAGACTTGGCAGACGATGCAACATCCCCCCAATGAAAAGCAGGGGTGTCACTAGCATGTTAAGAGACCATACAATAAGTGTCAGGGGCCCGAGACTGTTCAACTGCCTCCCAGCATACATAAGGGGGATTACCAACAGACCCCTGGCAGTCTTCAAGCTGGCACTGGACAAGCACCTAAAGTCGGTTCCTGACCAGCCGTGCTGTGGCTCGTACGTTGGTTTGCATGCAGCCAGCAATAACAGCCTGGTTGATCAGGCTCTGATCCACCAGGAGGCCTGGTCACAGACCGGGCCGCGGGGGCGTTGACCCTCGGAAGTCTCTCCAGGTAAACTCCAGGTATTCATAGGTCACACTACACATGCATGTTCATGCACATATATATATGCCCCTCTGGGTTTTCTTCTGTTTTCTTACTAGTTCTTGTTCTTCTTTATTTCTTCTTATCTCCATTGGAAAGCGGAACAGAATTCTTCCTCCATAAGCCATGTGTGTGTGTCTTAAGAGGTAACTAAAATGCTAGGAGCAAGGGGCTAGTAACCCTTTCTGTATAAATTACTAAATTTAAAAAGGAAAACTTTCGTATTTCTTTTTAGGTCAGCCTACCTTGCTGGGATACGGCCAGTTTGTTGAAAAAAAAAGAATCTTTTTGTTTCTTCTTTTTTCGCGGCACCCTGCCTTGGTGGGAGATGGCTTTTGTGCTGCCCTGCCTTGGTGGGAGATGGCTGTTGTGCCCTGCCTTGGTGGGAGATGGCTGTTGTGCCCTGCCTTGGTGGGAGATGGCTGTTGTGCCCTGCCTTGGTGGGAGATGGCTGTTGTGCCCTGCCTTGGTGGGAGATGGCTGTTGTGCCCTGCCTTGGTGGGAGATGGCTTTTGTGCTGCTCTGCCTTGGTGGGAGATGGCTTTTGTGCTGCCCTGCCTTGGTGGGAGATGGCTGTTGTGCCCTGCCTTGGTGGGAGATGGCTGTTGTGCCCTGCCTTGGTGGGAGATGGCTGTTGTGCCCTGCCTTGGTGGGAGATGGCTGTTGTGCTGCCCTGCCTTGGTGGGAGATGGCTGTTGTGCCCTGCCTTGGTGGGAGATGGCTGTTGTGCCCTGCCTTGGTGGGAGATGGCTGTTGTGCTGCCTGCCTTGGTGGGAGATGGCTGTTGTGCCCTGCCTTGGTGGGAGATGGCTGTTGTGCCCTGCCTTGTGGGAGATGGCTGTTGTGCTGCTCTGCCTTGGTGGGAGATGGCTGTTGTGCCCTGCCTTGGTGGGAGATGGCTGTTGTGCTGCTCTGCCTTGGTGGGAGATGGCTGTTGTGCCCTGCCTTTGTGGGAGATGGCTGTTGTGCCCTGCCTTGGTGGGAGATGGCTGTTGTGCCCTGCCTTGGTGGGAGATGGCTGTTGTGCTGCTCTGCCTTGGTGGGAGATGGCTGTTGTGCTGCTCTGCCTTGGTGGGAGATGGCTGTTGTGCTGCTCTGCCTTGGTGGGAGATGGCTGTTGTGCTGCTCTGCCTTGGTGGGAGATGGCTGTTGTGCCCTGCCTTGGTGGGAGATGGCTGTTGTGCCCTGCCTTGGTGGGAGATGGCTGTTGTGCTCCTGCCTTGGTGGGAGATGGCTGTTGTGCCCTGCCTTGGTGGGAGATGGCTGTTGTGCCCTTTGCCTTGGTGGGAGATGGCTGTTGTGCCTCTGCCTTGGTGGGAGATGGCTGTTGTGCCCTGCCTTGGTGGGAGATGGCTGTTGTGCCCAGCCTTGGTGGGAGATGGCTATTGTGCCCTGCCTTGGTGGGAGATGGCTGTTGTGCTGCTCTGCCTTGGTGGGAGATGGCTGTTGTGCCCTGCCTTGGTGGGAGATGGCTGTTGTGCCCTGCCTTGGTGGGAGATGGCTGTTGTGCCCTGCCTTGGTGGGAGATGGCTGTTGTGCCCTGCCTTGGTGGGAGATGGCTGTTGTGCCCTGCCTTGGTGGGAGATGGCTAGTTGTGCCCTGCCTTGGTGGGAGATGCTGTTGTGCCCTGCCTTGGTGGGAGATGGCTGTTGTGCCCTGCCTTGGTGGGAGATGGCTGTTGTGCCCTGCCTTGGTGGGAGATGGCTGTTGTGCCTGCTCTGGGGGTGTGCCCTGCCTTGGTGGGAGATGGCTGTTGTGCCCTGCCTTGGTGGGAGATGGCTGTTGTGCCCTGCCTTGGTGGGAGATGGCTGTTGTGCCCTGCCTTGGTGGGAGATGGCTGTTGTGCCCAGCCTTGGTGGGAGATGGCTATTGTGCCCTGCCTTGGTGGGAGATGGCTGTTGTGCCCTGCCTTGGTGGGAGATGGCTGTTGTGCTCTGCCTTGGTGGGAGATGGCTGTTGTGCCCTGCCTTGGTAGGAGATGGCTGTTGTGCCCTGTTACAAAAAAATGCGATTCTAAAAGCTTAGAGATCTCCAGTGAATACTAGAAAGGACTGCCCTTCTAGCATCCAGCCTGTTACTGGGTTTTCGAAACAATTAGTCAGTATCCTTGTCCAACTATCCATTAGAATTCAGTATGAATTATTAGTGCTTGAGGATTACAACTGGTAGGCTACTAACTAGTGAAATTAAAATTTAATAAATTTATTAAGTGGTCTAGGCGTATATCAAATTAAATTAAATTAAATTAATCACAATAATCAAAATAATATTAATCACTTCTCTCATGTACAATAGTATTGTGCTGTAGGCATATATCACATTTATAAGTCTTAAGTACCATCTGGTACATTAACTTTTATTAATACAATATACAAATAAGTTTGTGTGTATGTGTGTAAGTGCTCTAAGTAGTTCGCTATTTCTCAAGACTAGACTAGACTTAAACAAGTGACTGACAAAGTCCTCAAATAAACGAACTTCTTGACCAACTGGCAATCAGAACAGTATGCTTGAACAATAAAAAAATGCTAAGCCCAATAGCAATATAGCAAGCAACTGCGACACAAAACCTGGAACAAAGAGATAACGTAACGACAATAAGTAGAGACCATCAGCAGATCCTCCACAAAAGTCACAAAACTCCCATAATACCGAATCTAAGTTCAGCATAAGAAAATCCCCGACTGTGACAGTACACAGAAACCAGTGCAAATTAGGTCAGAAGCTACAGCTTAGGACCTGAGTTGCTCAGAGTGTCTATGAGACACACAACCTCAGTACAACGTCGAAAATCACTAAGTCTATATCATGTTCTGTGAACAGATTCTCCAGAACTAACAAGAATAATAATGAGACAGAGACGATCTTCCAACAAGAGCCAATAAGGGAGATTTAGGCACTTGTCAGGAATACATCCAACCACCAAGAGAGTCTAGACCAGACTGAATACTTCAGGTGAGGTGTGGACACCCCCCCCTCGATCACGTGATAGCTCCGTGGACAGTTGCTGCCCAGCAACAGAAGCTGGCAGGAAAACGAGCCACAAGCGATAATTACAGTAGTTAGACAATCAAGACTTGAACTGAGCACATAATATGTTACATCCTACCTAACAACATAACTAAGTCAAATAATAATATAAAGCAATATATTTATGATCTAGCTATTATCGCAAATATAAGCAATATAAAATTATATGAAAATATATATTATATTCATAATCATAATATACATTGTAACCCATTCAGGGGTTGCAACACCCCCCCAACACGACAAACGGTAGCACTAGGAGTTGCGTTAATGTCTTTTACATTATTACTGATTACTCATATCAATACAAATTAATATAAACATTAATCAGAGTCACTCTCGTGCCAAGCACTTCTATAATTTAACAGTGTCTGTTTCACTATAAGTTATGCCCCTAGTACTAGGGCTGTACACAGTATCGTATCTCTGCACTCTCGTGGTTATGTACATCAGTGTAGAGACAGGATAGTGTAGACAAGCATGGCATATTGAGGCTCGATCATAGTAGAGGAGACTGCATTCCACTCTTAAGTAGTGGTTGTGGAATGCTATGCAGTATGGACATCTGAGTATGAAACAGCTTAAGGTGTGTAGTGAAGGGGGGGGGGGGGTCAGCGGCAGGACAGTGTTCCGCCAAGAAGTAACATCGCCCACACAACACTACCCACTCATAACTCAGCTTCTGTCTCCAACTCTCACACATATCACCACTACTTTGAATATATGAATAGATTAATTAAACATGAGTATATATAGTTAATATGGGCTGGAGGGATTACGTTACTTTACTGAATTTGACATAGCAAGTAACAAAAGGTATTTGGGCATTAAAATCACGTTAATTTAAAATGGAGAAGTGCCCAAATACACGTCAAAATGTTCAAAGGACACCACAAGAGCTAGAGCCTCTTTCTCAATAGTGGCATAATTTTCCTGGTGTAGTTTAAGCTTAGATGAATACTAACATATAGGATGGAGAATGTCAGTGGATGTTGACTGTTGGAGCAGCACAGCACCCACTGCATAACAACTCGCATCTATATGTAAAAAGAAGGGAAGACTGAAATTAGGACTCTTCACAAGAACAGAGGAAAGCAGACGCTTCAACCTTTTCAACAAGTCTGAGCAATTTCTAGTCCAGATGAACTGAACTTTGCTACTAGTAAACACAGTGAGAAGTGTAGGTGGAGGAGTGTGTGCTGGCTTGCCTGTCACTTGAAACACGTGGCAACGTCACACATGATCAGCTACTGTTTCCTTCATCTTCGGCCAAGTCAAATGTTTTCCAGTTTACCGAGTGTCTTCTTGACATCCAAATGTCCTCCAATGGGACTATTGTGAACAAAATCAATGGCTTGTTCACGAAATGTAACTGGTAACACTACGAGATGCTTGACTGTGGTGGAAACACTATCAGCTGACAACTTACATGTATTTTTCTCCATCAGTACACCGTTACTATAATAGTAACAATTATCGAGATCCTTTGCTTCTCTCTCAGTAACTGCTATATCTCTCAGTCTTTCCAGTGACTGATCAACAACTGATCCTTGATTAAATCATCATGAGTTAGAAATTTAACGTCAGTAGTGTCCTGACTAGGTTGAAGGGACACGGGGGAGTTGGTGTTAATGACCTGGGCGCAGAGCTCACTAAACAACATATTCAAGCCCAAATCATTGTCATCCACTAACTCAACAGGAGACAAGGATGGTTGTTGTATCTTTGACATAGCTCTAGTAATTGCGCTGAGAGGAAATAAAATAGGCTTCTCTCTACAAACTTCAATGGCATAATTATCATCAGTGTTATTATAAATCACAAGTTGTTCTTTACATATACCAGCATGAAAGATATCGTTCCCTATCAACAAGTCCACTGACCTGATGGGAAATACACCACTGGATATACCCACTGAAATATAACCAATATAATAGCTTGTTTCAATATAAACTTTGTGCAGAGGTACTTTTATAACAGCCCCTCCATAGGCTTCTAACAATACATCTATCTTGCAGTAGGTATCATCAGTTATGGGCAGTACATCATCTCTCAATAAGGTGAGATAACTGCCAGTGTCTCTGAAAGTAATTATCTCAGTTAGATGTTATTCGTCAAATCCTACTTTACCTCTCGAAAAGTAAGGACTCATCGCTGAACGAATCTTTTCGTCAGATACACTTTCTGACGCTAGTCATCTGTACTGAATAATATTATCTAAAACAGTAGGATCAGAGGTATTACTAGGATTTTGGTGCCTTTGTTGCTCGGCAGAGGATACGACTTGAGTGGGGGCGCCAGCCGCACGACTGCTTCTCGTATCTCTTTGTAACTTATAGCAATACTCTCTAGCATGTCCTTTTCAGTTACAATAGGTACATTTAACTTTCTTCTTCTCGTTATCAGATTTCTGTCTAGCCACAGAGCAGATACAGGATTGTGAGGTTTCCTGGTAAAGGTACGAGAAGTTACAGTAGCAGATACATCAGGCAGGCAATGAGCAGCTGATTCAGATTGCCAACTTCTAGGACAATTTTTAGTTACCTTGTTTCTCTGTGTTTTAGTACATACAAGTTTGTGAGAAATCTCGTAATTGTCTGCTAATGCTGCAGTTTCCAGAATATCCGAGGTAGTATGATCGATCAGATATTCTTGTATGTCAGCAGACATAGAGTTAAACTCTTCATGTAGTAACAACTGAACAAGGCTGTCATAGTTGTTACATTTCTCAGATCTACACCATCTCTCAAATGCAACTTTTTCTCACGAGCAAACTCTACACAAGTTTGATCTTGCCATTGTTGTAATGTATGAAATGCACGTTGATAACTTACAGGCAACAAGTTATATGTCTCTAGAATAGTTTGTTTGACAGCGTCATAACTAATGTACTTGGCAAATGGTAAAGTAGCAGTACAAGTTTGAGCTCTTCCTGTCAAAGCTGTGTGCAACAAGGTAGCCCAGTCTGGTACATTAACATTTAATAATGCAATATACAAATAAGTTTGTGTGTATGTGTGTAAGTGCTCTAAGTAGTTCGCTATGTCTCAAGACTAGACTAGACTTAAACAAGTGACTGACAAAGTCCTCAAATAAACGAACTTCTTGACCAACTGGCAATCAGAACAGTCTGGTTTAACAATAAAAAGAATGCTAAGCCCAATAGCAATATAACAAGCAACTGCGACACAAAACCCAGAACAAGGAGATAATATAACGACAATAAGTAGAGACCATCAGCAGATCCTCCAGAAAACTCACAAAACTCCCATAATACCGAATCTAAGTTCAGCATAAGAAAATCCCCGACTGAGACAGTATGCAGAAACCAGTACAAATTAGGTCAGAAGCTACAGCTTAGGACCTGAGTTGCTCAGAGTGTCTATGCGACACACAACCTCAGTACAACGTCGAAAATCACTAAGTCTATATCATGTTCTGTGAACGGATTCTCCAGAACTAACAAGAATAATAATGAGACAGAGACGATCTTCTAACAAGAGCCAATAAGGGAGATTTAGGCACTTGTCAGGAATACATCCAACCACCAAGAGAGTCTAGACCAGACTGAATACTTCAGGTGAGGTGTGGACACCCCCCCCTCCCTCGATCACGTGATAGCTCCATGGACAGTTGCTGCCCAGCAACAGAAGCCGGCAGGGAAACGAGCCACAAGCTATAATTACAGTAGCTAGACAATCAAGACTTGAACTGAGCACATAATAATATGTTACATCCTACCTAACAACATAACTAAGTCAAATAATAATATAAAGCAATATATTTATGATTTAGCTATTATCGCAAATATAATCAATATAAAATTATATGAAAATATACAATATCAATGTCAACATTGAACATAATGTCACATAATATACATTGTAACCCATTCAGGGGTTGCAATATGCCCTTCCTTGGTGGGAGATGGCTGTTGTGCCCTGCCTTGGTGGGAGATGGCTGTTGTGCCCTCCCTTGGTGGGAAATGACTGTTGTGCCCTGCCTTGGTGGGAGATGGCTGTTGAGCCCTGCCTTGGTGGGAGACGGCTGTTGTGCCCTGCCTTGGTGAGAGATGGCTGTTGTGCCCTGAATTGGTGGGAGATGGCTGTTGAGCCCTGCCTTGGTGGGAGACGGCTGTTGCGCCCTGCCTTGGTGAGAGAAGGCTGTTGTGCCCTGAATTGGTGGGACTTTGCTGTTGTGCCCTGCCTTGGGGGGAGATGGCTGTTGTGCCCTGCCTTGGTGGGAGATGGCTGTTGTGCCCTGCCTTGGCAGGAGATGGCTGTTGTGCCCTGCCTTGGTGAGAGATGGCTGTTGTGCCATGCCTTGGTGGGAGATGGCTGTTGTTCCCTGCCATGGTGGGAGATGGCTGTTGTGCCATGCCATGGTGGGAGATGGCTGTTGTGCCCTGCCTTGGTGGCAGATGGCTGTTGTACCCTGCCTTGGTTGGAGATGGCTGTTGTGCCCTGCATTGGTCGGAGATGACTGTTGTGCCCTGCCTTGGTGGAAGATGGCTGTTGTGCCCAGGTTTGGTGGGAGATGGCTGTTGTGCCCTGCCTTGGTGGGAGATGGCTGTTGTACCCTGCCTTGGTGGGAGATGGCTGTTGTTGCCCCCTGCCTTGGTGGCAGTTTTGGCTGGTTTTTACCCTGCATCCTTGGTTGGAGATGGCTATTGTCCCTGCATTATTTTGGTCAAGATATCTTGTTGCCCAGACCTTGTAAGATTGCATAATGTCAGGTTTATAGATGCTATGTCACCAGCACTTATCAATGACATATGTACCCTGCCTTGATTGGAATCATATGTGCCACTTGAACTTGGTGGGAGATGTCTGATTGTCGCCTTAGTTGAACATTGCCCAGTTTATTGAAAATGACATTGTCATTTCATTAACCTTAAGTCAACACATCATTGTTGTCGTACTTTCATTGGCTAATGTCACCAGACACTTATCATTGAACATAATGTCACCAGTCACTTATCATTGAACATAATGTCACCAGACACTTATCATTGAACATAATGTCACCAGTCACTTATCATTGAACATAATGTCACAGACACTTATCACTTGAAATTCATTAATGTCACCAGTCACTTATCATTGAACATAATGTCACCAGACACGTATCATTGAACATAATGTCACAAGTCACTTATCATTGAACATAATGTCACCAGACACTTATCATTGAACATAATGTCACAAGTCACTTACCATTGAACATAATGTCACATGTCACTTATCATTGAACATAAAGTCTCCAGACACTTATCATTGAACATAATGTCACCAGCTACTTATCACTGAACATAATGTCACAAGCACCACTTATCAATCCATGAACATAAGTCACCAGTCACTTATCATTGAACATAATGTCACCAGTCACTTATAATTGAAATAATGTCACAGCCACTTATCATTGAACATAATGTCACAACCCACTTATCATTGAACATAATGTCACCAGCCACTTATCATTGAACATAATGTCACCAGTCACTTATCATTGAACATAATGTCACCAGCCACTTATCATTGAACATAATGTCACCAGCCACTTATCATTGAACATAATGTCACCAGTCACTTTTTCATTGAACATTAATGACACCAGTCACTTATCACTGAACATAATGTCACCAGTCACTTATCATTGAACATAATGTCACCAGCCACTTATCATTAAACATAATGTCACCAGTCACTTATCACTAAACATAAAGTCACCAGCCACTTACATTGAACATAATGTCACCAGTAACTTGTCATTGAACATAATGTCACCAGTAACTTATCATTGAACATAATGTCACCAGTCACTTATCATTGAACATAATGTCACCAGTCACTTATCATTGAACATAATGTCACCAGCCACTTATCATTGAACATAATGTCACCAGCCCCTTATCATTGAACATAATGTCACAAGCCACTTATCATTGAACATAATGTCACCAGTCACTTATCATTGAACATAATGTCACCAGTCACTTATCACTGAACACAATGTCACCAGTCACTTTTCATTGAACATAATGTCACCAGCCACTTATCATTAACATAATGTCACCATTCACTTATCAGTGAACATAATGTCACCAGCCACTTATCATTAACATAATGTCACCATTCACTTATCAGTGAACATAATGTCACCAGCCACTTATCATTAACATAATGTCACCATTCACTTATCATTGAACATAATGTCACCAGTCACTTATCACTGAACACAATGTCACCAGTCACTTATCATTGAACATAATGTCACCAGCCACTTATCATTAACATAATGTCACCATTCACTTATCATTGAACATAATGTCACCAGCCACTTATCATTAACATAATGTCACCATTCACTTATCAGGAACATAATGTCACCAGCCACTTATCAATTAATATAATATCACCAGTCACTTATCATTGAACATAATGTCACCAGTCACTTATCATTGAACATAATGTCACCAGTCACTTATGATTGAACATAATATCACCAGTCACTTATCACTGAACATAATGTCACCAGCCACTTATCATTGAACATAATGTCACTAGCCACTTATCATTGAATATAATGTCACCAGTCACTTATCATTGAACATAATGTCACCAGCCACTAATCATTGAACATAATGTCATCAGCCACTTATCATTGAACATAATGTCACCAGTCACTTATCGTTAAACATAATGTCACCAGCCGCTTATCAATGAACATAATGTCACCAGCCACTTATCATTGAACATAATGTCACCAGCCACTTATTATTGAACATAATGTCACCAGCCACTTATTAATGAACATAATGTCACCAGCCACTTATCACTGAACATAATGTCCCCACCCACTTATCATTGAACATAATGTCACCAGCCACTTATCATTGAACATAATGTCACCAGCCACTTATCACTGAACATAGTGTCACCAGTCACTTATCACTGAACATAATGTCACTATTCACTTATCATTGAACATAATGTCACCAGTCACTTATCACTGAACGTAATGTCACAGAAACTTATCATTGAACATAATGTCACCAGTCACTTATCATTGAACATAATGTCACCAGCCACTTATCATTGAACATAATGTCACCAGTCACTTATCTTTGAACATAATGTCACCAGCCACTTATCATTGAACATAATGCCACCAGTCACGTATCATTGAACTTAATGTCACCAGCCACTTATCATTGAACATAATGTCACCAGCCACTTATCATTGAACGTAATGTCACCAGTCACTAATCATTGAGCATAATGTCACCAGCCACTTATCATTGAACGTAATGTCGCCAGTCATTTATCATTGAACGTAATGTCACCAGTCACTTATGATTGAACATAATGTCACCAGCCACTTATCATTGAACATAATGTCACCAGTCACTTATCATTGAACATAATGTCACCAGCCACTTATCATTGAACATAATGTCACCAGCCACTTACCATTGAACATAATGTCAGCAGCCACTTATCATTGAACATAATGTCACCAGCCACTTATCACTAAACATAATGCCACCAGCCACTTATCATTGAACATAATGTCACCAGCCACTTATCATTGAACATAATGTCACCAGCCACTTATCATTGAACATAATGTCACCAGTCACTTACAATTGAACATAATGTCACCAGTCACTTATCATTGAACATAATGTCACCAGCCACTTATCATTGAACATAATGTCACCAGCCACTTATCATTGAACATAATGTCACCAGTCACTTATCATTGAAAATAATGTCACCAGCCACTTATCATTGAACATAATGTCACCAGCCACTTATCATTGAACATAATGTCACCAGCCACTTATCATTGAACATAATGTCACCACCCACTTATCATTGAACATAATGTCACCAGCCACTTATCACTGAACATAATGTCACCACCCACTTATCGTTGAACATAATGTCAGCAGCCACTTATCGTTGAACATGTCACCAGGCCCACTTATCATTGAACATAATGTCACCAGCCACTTATCGTTGAACATAATGTCACCAGCCACTTATCATTGAACATAATGTCACTTGCCACTTATCATTGAACATAATGTTGTTACAAAAAACGCGATTCTAAAAGCTTAGAGATCTCCAGTGAATACTAGAAAGGACTGCCCTTCTAGCATCCAGCCTGTTACTGGGTTTTCGTAACAAGTAGTCAGTATCCTTATCCAATTATCCATAAGAATTCTGTATTATTCAATAGTACTTCAGGATTACAACTGGTAGGCTACTAACTAGAGAAATTAAAATTTAATAATTTTATTAATCATTAAGTTGTCTAGAGGTATATTATCAAATTAAATTAATCACAACAATCAAAATAAAATCAATCTCTCGAGTTCAATATTATTGTGCTGAAAGCACATATCACATTT
Source organism: Cherax quadricarinatus (assembly GCF_026875155.1). Classification (NCBI taxonomy): domain Eukaryota; kingdom Metazoa; phylum Arthropoda; class Malacostraca; order Decapoda; family Parastacidae; genus Cherax; species Cherax quadricarinatus. Next base: position 415,842 of record NC_069439.1, on the reverse strand, counting down.
ATAATTCTTAAGTACCGTCAGGTACATTAACATTTAATAAGATATTACAAATATGTACAAGTAAGTGTGTGTATGCGTGTAAGTGCTCTTAAGTAGTTAGCTATGTCTCAAGACTCGAATAAGACTTAAACAAGTGACTGACAAAGTCCTCAAATAAACTAACTTCTTGACCGACTGGCAACCCGAACAGTCTGCTTGAACAACAAAGAATGCTAAGCCCAATAGCAATGCAATATCAAGCGACTGCGACACAGAATCAGGAACTGGGGAATAATATAACGACACTAAGTAGGGACCATCAGCAGATCCTCCACAAAAGTTGCAAAACTCCTATACTACTGAATCTATGTTCAGCATAGGAAAAACGCGACTGTGACAATACACAGAAACCAGTACAAAATTAGGTCAGAAGCTATAGCTAAGGACCTGAGATGTTCAGAGTGTCTAAGCGACACACAACCTCAGTACAACGTCGAAAATCACAAAGTCTATACAATGTTCTGTGAACAGAGTTCTACAGAACTAACAAGAATAATGAGACAGACAATCTGTCCAACCACCAAGCGAGTCTCCAGCAGACTGAAAACTTCACGTGAGGTGAGGACCACCCCCCCCCCCCTCGATCACGTGACAGCCCCGTGGACAACTGCAGCTCAGAAGCCGGCAGTATAGCGAGCGACAAGCAATAATTACAGTAGTTTGACAATCAAGACTAACTGAGCACATATTATGTACATCCTAACAACATAAGCTACGTCAAATAACAATATAAGGCAATACATTTGCGATTTAGCTATTATCGCAAATATAAGCAATATAAAATTATATGAAAAGGTAATATATATTACATATATACATAATAATCATTGTAACCCATTCAGGGGTTGCAACAAATGTCACCAGCCACTTATCATTGAACATCATGTCACCAGCCACTTATCATTGAACATCATGTCACCAGCCACTTATCATTGAACATCATGTCACCAGCCACTTATCATTGAACATATTGCCACCAGTCACTTTTCACTAAACATAATGTCACCAGCCACAAATCATTGAACATAATGTCACCAGCCAAATTATCATTGAACATAATGTCACCAGCCACTTATCATTGAACATAATGTCACCAGCCACTTATCATTGAACATAATGTCACCAGCCACTTATCAATGAACATAATGTCACCAGCCACTTATCATTGAACATAATGTCACCAGCCACTTATCATTGAACGTAATGTCACCAGCCACTTATCATTGAACATAATGTCAGCAGCCACTTATCATTGAACATAATGTCACCAGCTACTTATCATTGAACATAATGTCACCAGCCACTTGTCATTGAACATAATGTCACCAGCCACTTATCATTGAACGTAATGTCACCAGTCACTTATCATTGAAAATAATGTCAACAGTCACTTATCATCGAACATAATGTCACCAGTCACTTATCACTGAACGTAATGTCACCAAAAACTTTTCATTGAACATAATGTCACCAGTCTCTTATCATTGAACATAATGTCACCAGCCACTTATCATTGAACATAATGTCACCAGCCACTTATCGTTGAACATAATGTCACCAGTCACTTATCATCGAACATAATGTCACCAGTCACTTATCACTGAACGTAATGTCACCAGCCACTTTTCATTGAACATAATGTCACCAGTCTCTTATCATTGAACATAATGCCACCAGGCACTTATCATTGAACATAATGTCACCAGCCACTTATCGTTGAACATAATGTCACCAGTCACTTATCATCGAACATAATGTCACCAGTCACTTATCACTGAACGTAATGTCACCAGCCACTTTTCATTGAACATAATGTCACCAGTCTCTTATCATTGAACATAATGTCACCAGCCACTTATCATTGAACATAATGTCACCAGCCACTTATCGTTGAACATAATGTCACCAGTCACTTATCATTGAACATAATGTCACCAGACACTTATCATTGAACATAATGTCACCAGCCACTTATCATTGAACATAATGTCACCAGCCAATCATCATTGAACATAATGTCGCCAGTCATTTATCGTTGAACATAATGTCACCATTCACTTATCAGTGAACATAATGTCACCAGTCACTTATCATCGAACATAATGTCACCAGTCACTTATCATTGAACATAATGTCACAAGTCACTTATCATTGAACATAATGTCACCAGTCACTAATCATTGAACATAATGTTACCAGCCACTTTTCACTGAACATAATGTCACCAGACACTTATCTTTGAACATAATGTCACCAGCCACTTATCATTGAACATAATGTCACCAGCCACTTATCAGTGAACATAATGTCACCAGCCACTTATCAATGAACATAATGTCACCAGCCACTTATCATTGAACATAATGTCACCAGTCACTTATCATTGAACATAATGTCACCAGTCACTTATCATTGAACATAATGTCACCAGCCACATATCATTGAACATAATGTCACCAGCCACTTATCATTGAACATAATGTCACCAGCCACTTATCAATGAACATAATGTCACCAGCCACTTATCATTGAACATAATGTCACCAGTCACTTATCATTGAACATAATGTCACCAGTCACTTATCATTGAACATAATGTCACCAGCCACTTGTCATTGAATATAATGTCACCAGTCACTTATCATTGAACATAATGTCACCAGCCACTAATCATTGAACATAATGTCACAAGTCACTTATCATTGAATATAATGTCACCAGTCACTTATCGTTGAACATAATGTCACCAGCCACTTATCAATGAACATAATGTCACCAGCCACTTATCATTGAACATAATGTCACCAGCCACTTATCATTGAATATAATGTCACCAGCCACTTATCACTGAACATAATGTCACCAGCCACTTATCATTGAACATAATGTCACCAGCCACTTATCAATGAACATAATGTCACCAGTCACTTATCATTGAACATAATGTCACGAGTCACTTATCATTGAACATAATGTCACCAGTCACTTATCATTGAACATAATGTCACCAGTAACTTGTCATTGAATATTATGTCACCAGTAACTTATTACTGAAGATAATGTCACCAGCCACTTATCATTGAACAGAATGTCACCAGCCACTTATCTTGAACATAATGTCACCAGTCACTTATCTTTGAACATAATGTCACCAGCCTCTTATTATTGAACATAATATCACCAGCCACTTTTCATTGAACATAATGTCACCAGCCACTTATCATTGAGCATAATGTCACCAGTCACTTATCATTGAACATAATGTCACCAGTCACTTATCATTGAACATAATGTCACCAGTCACTTATCATTGAACATAATGTCACCAGCCTCTTATCATTGAACATAATGTCACCAGCCACTTATCATTGAATATAATGTCACCAGTCACTTATCATTGAACATAATGTCACCAGTCACTTATCATTGAACATAATGTCACCAGATCATCATTGAAATAATGTCCCAGTCATTTTCATTAACGATAATGTCACCATTCACTTATCATGAACATAATGTCACCAGACACTAATCATTGAAACATAATGTCACCAGTCACTTATCATTGAACATAATGTCACAGCACTTATCATTGAACATAATGTCACCAGACACTAATCATTGAACATAATGTCACCAGTCACTTATCATTGAACATAATGTCAACAGCCACTTATCATTGAACATAATGTCACCAGCCACTTATCAATTAACATAATATCACCAGTCACTTATCATTGAACATAATGTCACCAGTCACTTATCATTGAACATAATGTCACCAGTCACTTATCACTGAATATAATGTCACCAGTCACTTATCATTGAACATAATGTCACCAGCACTAATCATTGAACATAATGTCATCAGCCACTTATCATTGAACATAATGTCACCAGTCACTTATCATTGAACATAATGTCACCAGCCACTAATCATTGAACATAATGTCACCAGCCACTTATCATTGAACATAATGTCACCAGCCACTTATCATTGAACATAATGTCACCAGCCACTTATCATTGAACATAATGTCACCAGCCACTTATCATTGAACATAATGTCACCAGCCACTTATCAATGACAATGTCCAGCATTGTCATTGAACTATGTCACCAGCAATTATCATTGAACATAATGTCACCAGCCACTTATCAATGAACATAATGTCAACAGTCACTTATCATTGAACATAATGTCACCAGCCACTTATCATTGAACATAATGTCACCAGTCACTTATCATTGAACATAATGTCACCAGCCACTTATCATTGAACATAATGCCAACAGTCCACTTATCATTGAATATAATCACCAGCCACTTATCATTGAACATAATGTCACCAGCCACTTATCATTGAACTAATGTCACCAGTCACTATCATTGACATAATGTCACCAGTCACTTATCATTGAACTAATGTCACAGTCATTTATCATTGAACATAATGTCACCAGTCACTTATGATTGAACATAATGTCACCAGCCATTTATCATTGAACATAATGTCACCAGTCACCTATCATTGAACATAATGTCACCAGCCACTTTTCATTGAACATAATGTAACCAGCCACTTATCATTGAACATAATGTCACCAGCCACTTATCGTTGAACATAATGTCACCAGCCACTTATCGTTGAACATAATGTCACCAGCCACTTATCATTGAACATAATGTCACCAGCCACTTATCATTGAATATAATGTCACCAGCCACTTATCATTGAACATAATGTCACCTGCCACTTATCATTGAACATAATGTCACCAGCTCTTATCATTGAACATAATGTCACCAGCCACTTATCACTGAACATATTGTCACCAGTCACTTTTCACTGAACATAATGTCACCAGCCACTAATCATTGAGCATAATGTCACCAGTCACTTATCATTGAACATAATGTCACCAGTCACTTATCGTTGAACATAATGTCACAAGCCACTTATCATTGAACATAATGTCACAGGTCACTTATCACTGAAAAAATTTCACCAGCCACTTGTCATTGAACATAATGTCATCAGCCACTTATCACTGAATATAATGTCACCAGTCAATTATCATAGAACATAATGTCACCAGCCACTTATCAATGAACATAATGTCACCAGCCACTTATCATTGAACATAATGTCACCAGCCACTTATCATTGAACATAATGTCACCAGCCACTTATCATTGAACATAATGTCACCAGTCACTTATTATTGAACATAATGTCACCATTCACTTATCATTGAACATAATGTCACCAGTCACTAATTATTGAACATAATGTCACCATTCACTTATCATTGAACATAATGTCACCAGTCACTTATCACTGAACTAATGTTACACAAGACTTATCATTGAACATAATGTCACCAGTCACTTAATTGAACATAATGTCACCAGCCACTTATCCATGAACTAATGTCACCAGCCACTTATCATTGAACATAATGTCACCAGCCTTATCATTGAACATAATGCCAACAGTCACTTATCATTGAACTAATGTCACCAGCCACTTATCATTGAACATAATGTCACCAGCGCTTATCATTGAACGTAATGTCACCAGCACTATCATTGAAGCATAATGTCACCAGCCACTTATCATTGAACATAATGTCGCCAGTCATTTATCATTGAACTAATGTCACCATCACTTATGATTGAACATAATGTCACCAGCCATTATCATTGAACATAATGTCACCAGTCACATATCATTGAACATAATGTCAACCAGTCCACATTTCATTGAACATAATGTACACCAGTCACTTATCATTGAACATAATGTCACCAGTCACTTATCTTGAACATAATGTCAACAGCCACTTATCATTGAACATAATGTCACCACCACTTATCATTAACATAATTCACCAGCCACTTATCATTGAATATAATGTCACCAGTCACTTATCATTGAACATAATGTCACCAGCACTTATCATTGAACATAATTCACCAGCACTTATCATTGAAATAATGTCACCAGCCACTTATCATTGAACATAATGTCACCAGTCATTTTCATGAACATAATGTCACCAGCACTTATCATTGACATAATGTCACCAGTCACTTATCATTGAACATAATGTCACCAGTCACATATCATTGAACATAATGTCACAAGGCCACTTATCATTGAACATAATGTCACCCATTTTTGCTTGTCACCTATCATTGAACATAATGTCACCAGCCACTTATCATTGAACATAATGTCACAGCCACTTATCATTGAACATAATGTCACCAGCCACTTATCATTGAACATAATTCACCAGCACTTATCATTGAACATAATGTCACCAGTCCACTTATCATTGAACGTAATGTCACCAGCCACTTATCATTGAACATAATGTCACCAGCCACTTATCATTGAACATAATGTCACCAGTCACTTATCATTGAACATAATGTCACCAGCCACTATTCATTGAACATAATGTCACCAGTCCACTTATCCATGAACATAATGCACCAGCCACTTATCATTGAACATAATGTCACCAGCCACTTATCATTGAAATAATGTCACCAGCACTTATCATTGAACATAATGTCACCAGTCCACTTATCACTGAACGTAATGTCACCAGCCACTTATCATTGAACATAATGTCACCAGCCATCTTATCATGAACATAATGTCACCAGCCACTTATATTGAACATAATGTCACCAGCCACTTATCATTGAACATAATGTCACCAGTCAACTTATCATTGAACATAATGTCACCAGTCCACTTATCATTGAACATAATGTCACCAGCCACTTTTCATTGAACATAATGTCACCAGTCATTTATCATTGAACTAATGTCACCAGCCACTTATCATTGAACATAATGTCACCAGCCACTTATCATGAACATAATGTCACCAGCACTTATCATTGAACATAATGTCACCAGCCACTTATCATTGAACATAATGTCACCAGCCACTTATCATTGAACATAATGTCACCAGCCACTTATCATTGAACATAATGTCACCAGCCACTTATCATTGAACATAATGTCACCATCCACTTATCAATTGAACATAATGTCACCAGCCACTTATCATTGAACATAATGTCACCAGTCACTTATCATTGAACATAATGTCACCAGTCACTTATCATGAACATAATGTCACCAGCCACTTATCATTGAACATAATGTCACCAGCCACTTATCATTGAACATAATGTCGCCAGTCACTTATCATTGAACATAATGTCACCAGCCACTTATCATTGAACATAATGTCACCAGCACTTATCATCGAACATAATGTCACCAGTCACATATCATTGAACATAATGTAACCAGTCACATATCATTGAACATAATGTCACCAGTCACTAATCATTGAACATAATGTCACCAGTCACTTATCATTGAACATAATGTCAACAGCCACTATCATTGAATATGTCCATCCACTTATCATAACATAATTCACCAACACTTATCATTGAACATAATGCCACCAGTCACTTATCATTGAACATAATGTCACCAGTCACTTATCATTGAACATAATGTCACCAGCCACTTATCATGAAATAATGTCACCAGCCACTTATATTGAACATAATGTCACCAGCCACTTATCATTGAACATAATGTCACAGTCACATTATCTTGAACATAATGCACCAGTCACTTATCATTGAACATATGTCACCAGTCACTTATCAATGAACATAATGTCACCAGCCACTTATCATTGAACATAAATGTCACCAGCCACTTATCATTGAACATAATGTCACCAGCCATTACATTGAACATAATGTCACCAGCCACTTATCACTGAACTAATGTCACCAGCCACTTATCATTGAACATAATGTACCAGCCACTTATCATTGAACATAATGTCACCAGTCCACTTTCATTGAACTAATGTCACCAGACACTTATCATTGAACATGTCACCAGTCACTTATCATTGAACATAATGTCACCAGCCACTTATCATTGAACATAATGTCACCAGTCACTTATCATGAACATAATGTCACCAGCCACTTCACATGAACATAATGTCACCAGCCACTTATCATTGAATAATGTCACCAGTCCACTTATCATTGAACATAATGTCACCAGTCACTTATCGTTGAACATAATGTCACCAGCCACTTTTCATTGAACGTAATGTCACCAGACACTTATCATTGAACATAATGTCACCAGCCACTTATCATTGAACATAATGTCACCAGTCACTTATCATTGAACATAATGTCACCAGTCACTTATCACTGAACATAATGTCACCAGCCACTTATCATTGAACACAATGTCACCAGCCACTTATCGTTGAACATAATGTCACCAGTCACTTATCATTGAACATAATGTCACCAGCCACTTATCATTGAACATAATGTCACCAGCCACTTATCACTGAACATAATGTCACCAGCCACTTGTCATTGAACATAATGTCACCAACCACTTATCATTGAACATAATGTCACCAGTCACTTATCATTGAACATAATGTCACCAGGCACTTGTCATTGAACATAATGTCACCAACCACTTCTCATTGAACACAATGCCACCAGTCACTTATCATTGAACATAATGTCACCAGTCACTTATCATTGAACATAATGTCACCAGCCACTTATCATTGAACATAATGTCACCAGCCACTTATCATTGAACATAATGTCACCAGTCACTTCCATTTGAACATAATGTCACCAGCCACTTATCATTGAACATAATGTCACCAGCCACTTATCATTGAACATAATGTCACCAGCCACTTATCATTGAACATAATGTCACCAGTCACTTATCATTGAACATAATGTCACCAGCCACTTATCATTGAACACAATGTCACCAGCCAATTATCATTGAACATAATGTCACCAGTCACTTATCATTGAACATAATGTCACCAGCCACTTATCATTGAACATAATGTCACCAGCCACTTATCATTGAACATAATGTCACCAGCCACTTATCATTGAACATAATGTCACCAGTCAATTATCATTGAACATAATGTCACCAGACACTTATCATTGAACATGTCACCAGTCACTTATCATTGAACATAATGTCACCAGCCACTTATCATTGAACATAATGTCACCAGTCACTTATCATTGAACATAATGTCACCAGCCATTCACCATTGAACATAATGTCACCAGCCACTTATCATTGAACATAATGTCACCAGTCACTTATCATTGAACATAATGTCACCAGTCACTTATCGTTGAACATAATGTCACCAGCCACTTTCATTGAACTAATGTCACCAGACACTTTCATTGAACAAATGTCCACCAGCCACTTATCATTGAACATAATGTCACCAGCCACTTATCATTGAACATAATGTCACCAGTCCACTTATCATGAACTAATGTCACCAGCCACTTTATCATGAACATAATGTCACAGTCACTTATCATTGAATTAATGTCACCAGCCACTTATCATTGAACATAATGTCACAGCCACTTATCATTGAACATAATGTCTCCAGCCACTTATCATTGAACATAATGTCACCAGCCACTTGTACATTGAACATAATGTCCACCAGCACTTATCATTGAACATAATGTCACCAGCACTTATCATTGAACATAATGTCACCAGCCACTTATCATTGAACATAATGTCACCAGCACTTATCATTGAACATAATGTCACCAGCCACTTATCATTGAACATAATGTCACCAGTCACTTATCATTGAACATAATGTTCCAGCACTTATCATTGAACATAATGTCACCAGCCACTTATCATTGAACATAATGTCACCAGCACTTCATTGAACATAATGTCACCAGCCACTTATCATTGAACATAATGTCACAGCACTTATCGTTGAACATAATGTCACCAGGCAACTTATCATTGAACATAATGTCACCAGCACTTAGTCATTGAACATAATGTCGCCAACACTTATCATTGAACATAATGTCACCAGTCACTTATCATTGAACATAATGTCACCAGTCACTTATCATTGAACTAATGTCACCAGCTCATTATCATGAACGATAATGTCACCAGCCACTTATCACTGAACATAATGTCACAAGCACTTATCATTGAAACATAATGTCCCAGCCACTTATCATTGAACATAATGTCACCAGCCACTTATCATTGAACATAATGTCACCAGCCACTTGATCATTGAACATAATGTCCCAGTCATTATCATTGAACATAATGTCACCAGTCACTTATCATTGAACATAATGTCACCAGCCACTTATCATTGAACATAATGTCACCAGCCACTTATCATTGAACATGTCGCCAGCACTTATCATTGACATAATGTCACCAGCCACTTATCATTGAACATAATTCACCAGCCATCTATCATTGAACATAATGTCCCAGGCACTTTCATTGAACATAATGTCACCAGCCACTTATCATTGAACATAATGTCACAGTCACTATCATTGAACATAATGTCACAGCCACTTATCATTGAACATAATGTCGCTAGACACTTATCATTGAACATAATGTCACCAGCCACTTATCATTGAACATAATGTCACCAGCTACTTATCATTGAACATAATGTCGCCAGACACTTATCATTGAACATAATGTCACCAGCCACTTATCATTGAACATAATGTCACCAGCACTTTCATTGAACATAATGTCACCAGCTCACTTACTCATGAACACAATGCCACCAGTCACTTATCATTGAACATAATGTCACCAGTCACTTATCATTGAACATAATGTCACCAGTCACTTATCACTGAACGTAATGTCACCAGCCACTTATCATTGAACATAATGTCACCAGTCACTTATCATTGAACATAATGTCACCAGCACTTATCATTGAACATAATGTCACCAGTCACTTATCATTGAACATAATGTACCAGCCACTTATCATTGAACATAATGTCCCAGTCATTATCATTGAACATAATGTCACCAGTCACTTATCATTGAATAATGTCACCAGCACTTATCATTGAACATAATGTCTCCAGCCACTTATCATTGAACATAATGTCGCCAGTCATTTATCATTGAACATAATGTCACCAGTCACTTATCATTGAACATAATGTCACCAGCCACTTATCATTGAACATAATGTCACCAGGCACTTATCATTGAACATAATGCCACCAGCCACTTATCATTGAACATAATGTCACCAGCCACTTATCATTGAACATAATGTCACCAGCCACTTATCATTGAACATAATGTCACCAGCTCTTATCGTTGAACATAATGTCACCAGCCACTTATCATTGAACATAATGTCACCAGCTACTTATCATTGAACATAATGTCGCCAGACACTTATCATTGAACATAATGTCACCAGCCACTTATCATTGAACATAATGTCACCAGCCACTTATCATTGAACATAATGTCACCAGCCACTTATCAATGAACATAATGTCACCAGCCACTTATCATTGAACATAATGTCACCAGCCACTTATCATTGAACGTAATGTCACCAGGCCACTTATCATTGAACATAATGTCACCAGCCACTTATCATTGAACATAATGTCACCAGCCACTTGTCATTGAACATAATGTCACCAGCCACTTATCATTGAACATAATGTCACCAGCCACTTATCATTGAACATAATGTCACCAGCCACTTGTCATTGAACATAATGTCACCAGCCACTTATCATTGAACGTAATGTCTCCAGCCACTTATCATTGAACATAATGTCACCAGCCACTTATCATTGAACATAATGTCACCAGCCACTTATCATTGAACATAATGTCACCAGCCACTTATCATTGAACATAATGTCACCAGCTCTTATCATTGAACATAATGTCACCAGTCACTTATCATTGAACATAATGTCACCAGCCACTTATCATTGAACATAATGTCACCAGCCACTTATCATTGAACATAATGTCACCAGCCACTTATCATTGAACATAATGTCACCAGCACTTATCATTGAACATATTCACCATCACTTTCATGAACATAATGTCACCAGTCACTTATCATTGAAATAATGTCACCAGTCACTTATCATTGAACATAATGTCACCAGTCATTTATCATTGAACATAATGTCACCAGTCACTTATCATTGAACATAATGTCACCATTCACTTATCATTGAACATAATGTCACCAGGCACTTATCAATTAACATAATATCACCAGTCACTTTTCATTGAACATAATGTCACCAGTCACTTATCATTGAACATAATATCACCAGTCACTTATCATTGAACATAATATAACCAGTCACTTATCATTGAACATTATGTCACCAGCCACTTATCATTGAACATAATGTCACCAGCCACTTATCATTGAACATAATGTCACCATTCACTTATTATTGAACATAATGTCACCAGCACTTATCATTGAACATAATGTCACCAGCCACTTATCATTGAACATAATGTCACCAGCACTTATCATTGAACATAATGTCACCAGCCACTTATCATTGAACATAATGTCACCAGTCACTTATCATTGAACATAATGTCACCAGCCACTTATCATTGAACATAATGTCACCAGCCACTTATCAATGAACATAATGTCACCAGTCACTTATCATTGAACATAAAGTCACCAGTCTCTTATCGTTGAATATAATGTAACCAGCCTCTTTTCATTGAACATAATGTCACCAGCCACTTATCATTGAACATAATGTCACCAGACACTTATCATTGAACATAATGTCACCAGCCACTTATCATTGAACATAATGTCACCAGCCACTTATCACTGAACATAATGTCACCAGCCACTTATCATTGAACATAATGTCACCAGTCACTTATCATTGAACATAATGTCACCAGCACTTATCATTGAACATAATGTCACCAGCCACTTATCATTGAACATAATGTCACCAGCCACTTATCATTGAACATAATGTCACCAGCCACTTGTCATTGAACATAATGTCACCAGTCACTTATCATTGAACATAATGTCACCAGTCACTTATCATTGAACATAATGTCACCAACCACTTATCATTGAACATAATGTCACCAGCCACTTATCATTGAACATAATGTCCCCAGTCACTTATCATTGAACATAATGTCACCAGCCACTTATCATTGAACACAATGTCACCAGCCACTTATCGTTGAACATAATGTCACCAGCCACTTATCGTTGAACATAATGTCACCAGCCTCTTATTATTGAACATAATGTCACCAGCCACTTATCATTGAACATAATGTCACCAGCCACTTATCATGAACATAATGTCACCTGCTACATATCATTGAACATAATGTCACCAGCCACTTATCACTGAGCATAATGTCACCAGCCACTTATCATTGAACATATTGTCACTAGTCACTTATCACTGAACATAATGTCACCAGTCACTTGTCATTGAATATAATGTCACCAGCCACTTATCATTGAACATAATGTCACCAGTCATTTATTGAACATAATGTCACCAGCCACTTATCATTAAACATAATGTCACCAGCCACTTATCATTGAACATAATGTCACCAGCCACTTATCATTGAACATAATGTCACCAGCCACTTATCATTGAACATAATGCACCAGTCCACTTATCATTGAACATAATGTCACCAGTCCACTTATCGTTGAACATATTAGTCACCAGCCACTTATCATTGAACATAATGTCACCAGCCACTTATCATTGAACATAATGTCACCAGCCACTTATCATTGAAACATAATGTCACACACTTATATTGAACATAATGTCACCAGCACTTATCATTGAACATAATGTCACAGACACTTATCACTGAACAATAATGTCACCAGCCACTTATCGTTGAACATATGTCACATGGCACTTGATTGAACATAATGTCACAGCTTATCATTGAACATAAGTGTACCAGCCACTTATCATTGAACATAATATCATGCATTATCAATGCAACAAATTGTCACCTGCCACTTATCATTGAACATAATGTCACCACCGATCTTATGCAACATATTGTCACCTGCCACTTACATGAACATAATGTCACAGCACTATATATTGAACAATGTCACAAGCCACTTATCATTGAACATATTGTCAACAGTCATTGCGATAAAAACATAATGTCACCAGTCACTTGTCATTGACCCCAGATAATGTGCACCAGCCACGATTTATGAACTAATTCACCAGCCACTTATCATTGAACATAATGTCCCAGTCACTTAATATGAACAAAAGTCACCAGTACTTATCATGAATATAATGTCACAGCCACTTATCTTGAATATAATTTACCTGCTTATCATTGAAACATAATGTCACACCACTTTCATTGAAATAATGTCACAGCCACTTGATCATTGAACATAATGTCACCAGCACTTATCATTGAAATAATGTCACCAGCACTTATCATTTGAACATAATGTCACTGCCATTTTCATTGAACATAATATCACCTGCCACTTTCATTGAAACAATGTCACAGGCACTTATCTTGAACATAATGTCACCTCCACTTATTTATTGAACATAACGTCACCTGCCACTTATCATTGAACATAATGTCACAGCCACTTATCATTGAACATAATGTCACCTGCCACTTTTCATTGAACATAATGTCACCAGCCTCTTATCATTGAACATAATGTCACCTGCCACTTTTCATTGAACATAATGTCACCAGCCACTTATCATTGATCATAATGTCACCAGCCACTTATCATTGAACATAATGTCCCCTGCCACTTTCATTGAACATAAAAGTCACCAGCCACTTATCGTTGAACATAATGTCACCAGCCACTTATCATTGAACATAATGTCACCAGCCACTTATCGTTGAACATAATGTCACCAGCCACTTATCATTGAACATAATGTCACCAGCCACTTATCGTTGAACATAATGTCACCAGCCACTTATCATTGAACATAATGTCACCAGCCACTTATCGTTGAACATAATGTCACCAGTCACTTATCATTGAACATAATGTCACCAGCCACTTATCGTTGAACATAATGTCACCAGCCACTTATCATTGAACATAATGTCACCAGCCACTTATCATTGAACATAATGTCACCAGCCACTTATCGTTGAACATAAGATGCAGATTGGTTTGAAGTGTGCATGGTATCTACAGTGAAAGATTTTTCAAAATATTGTAAACTGCAGCAAGGACTGGGTGTGGTGGAGACTCTCTGCGATCCCCGGTATGTTCATCTTGATCGACTGTTGAGCTTGGAGAAACGTCTCTTACAGTCTATTGGAGACCCATAGGAAACACTTCCATTTACACAGGTAAGTATTGTAATCAGTGGTGGCTCATCCATAGGAGCTGCAGAGCTGCACTAACCCCAGATGCTGCCTGCCAGACGTATGACTTCGTCAACCTTACACTAAAATAATTTGCAACTGACTAATATATTACAGAAAAAATCTGTTGTATGTTGTTTTCAATGTATTTATAAGCTAATTTTTTTTTTGTTGAAACGAGATAAAAAATTATTAAAAATAGAAGTCACGTAGTTTCCCCAGTTTATTTTTTGATGAGCCAGCACCGATTGTAATAGTTTATATCCCCCTTAACCAATGATGAGGCTGTGTCCACATAGTAACCCTTCCACTTATGCTGAATATGGTATAAAATATTGACAAGTTAATCAGTAAGACATACATATATGAATCAGTTAGGCCACAGATTCTGTATCCACAGTTTCAGTTATACGCGGTTTACTGTGGCCCAAAAATAACTCTTAATTTTATTTAATAATGGATCCAAAGCACAACTTAGTGATGGCAGCAGTTGTTCAAAGCCTATGAGAAGCTGTGAAATGCCTCCCATCAGTGAAAAAGTGCTAATTCTAAACTTATTTTGCATAATTTATCAACTAAACTTTATTGTAGGTCTCTATATAAATAAAATATGACACGTAGGGTTGGCTACTGTCCATGGTTTCAAGTATTCATGGTAGGTCTTGGAATGTATCCCCTATGGACTACTGTATAGGATGAAGGCTGCACAAGTGATGAGATAATGCAGAATATAGGCTACCTATATTCCTGGAGCATGCGTGAGTGCGTTAGATAAGAGAGAGTGGGGGCAGATGGTTTTTATGATTTGACATGCTGTTGGAGTGTGAGTAATGTAATATTTATGAAGGTATTCAGGGAAACCAGTTAGCCGGACTTGAGTCCTGGAGGTTGGAAGCACAGTGCCTAAGGAGGGGTGGAGATATGTTACAGCTTTTGAACTGTAATGTAGATGTGCCTCTGGCAAGACAGTGATGGAGTGAATGATAATGAAAGTGTTTTTTTTTTCTTTTTTGGGTCACCCTGCCTCAGTAGGAAACAGCTGATGTATTAATAAAAAATAAGTAAATTTTTTTTAAGATGTCAGCCGTCTCCCACTGAGGCAGGGTGACCCAAAAAGGAAAGAAACACTTTCACCATCATTCAACACTTTCACCGTCATTTACACAAGTAGTTGTCAAAGCGGCTGAGCGCAGTATTGGGCTGAGCGGTCCCTCCTGAAAAGGGGTGCGGCTGAGCGCTGTATTCCTGAGTGGTCTCCTTTTCACACCTTTATGCTAATGACCTTGACCTCGCCCTCGACCACCTCACCCTCAACCACCTCACCCTCAACCACCTCACCCTCAACCACCTCACCCTCGACCACCTCACCCTCGACCACCTCACCCTCGACCACCTCACCCTCGACCACCTCGCCCTCGACCACCTCGCCCTCGACCACCTCGCCCTCGAGCACGTCACCCTCGACCACCTCACCCTCGACCACCTCACACTCCACCACCTCACCCTCCACCACCTCACCCTCGACCACCTCGCCCTCGACCACCTCGCCCTCGACCACCTCGCCCTCGACCACCTCACCCTCGACCACCTCGCCCCCGACCACCTCGCCCTCGACCACCTCGCCCTCGACCACCTCGCCCTCGACCACCTCGCCCTCAACCCCCGCCCACTCCCCCTCACCTGCGCCCCGCGCGCCTGCCTGCCGTGCCCTCGCACCCGCCCACGTGCCAGCCCGACCAAGGCCCCACCCGAGCTGACCCGTGCTCGCCCTCGCACCTTCTGCAGCGCCTTCTGCAGCGTCGTCCGGATCGCCCTCGCTCCCCGAATTTTTTTCCGATTTTTTTCAATTTTTTTTTTTTAATTTCATTTTCTTGTGCTCTCCATCTCCTTGGATCAAATTTTTGAGGTTCCCCCTCCCACTTTCACCCCCATCCCAATTTTTTTCGATTTTTTTTTGGAATTTTATTTTCTTATGTTCTCCTCGGATCAATACCCTCCCTTACACCACCCCCACCCAAAATTTCTGCTCCATCTCCTCGGATCAAATTTTTTGGATTCCCCCCTATGGGGTTCTGAATTTCTTACGCTCTCCATCTCCTTGGATCAAGTTTTTCGGTTTCCTCCTATGGGTACCCCTCCCACCACACTTCCACCCCAAATATTCCTGCTCCATCTCCTCGGATCAACACCCTCTAAACCATATATTTCTTCTCCACTTCCTTGGATTCCCCCCCTATGGGGTTTTGAAATTTCTTATGATCTCCTCGGATCAACACAGTCCCTCCACACCACCCCATCCCAAAATTTCTGCTCCAACTCCTTGGGTCAAGTTTTTCTCGATAATAATACAAAGACTCCATCGCCTCGGATCAAGTTTTTTGGATTCCCCCCTCTGGGGGAAAGTATTCAAAATGGACTCCCACTTTCACCACAAATATTCCTCCTCCATCTCCTTGGATCAAGTATTTCTCCTCCATCTCCTCGGATCGAGTTTTTGGATTCCCCCTTCTGGGGGTAAGCATTTCAAATGAACTCCTCCTATGGGGCATGGTACTTTCTCTTACTACAGGTTTAAACAAGTGTGACGTCACCCCACTTGTGTTTACTCGGCGGTCAGTGACGTCACGTGATGACCTCACACATACAGGCTGAATCTTGTCGACTTCCCCCTATGTCAGTGACGTCAAGTGATGACCCCACACACACAGGCTGAATCTTGTCGACTTCCCCCTACACATTTTTCACTCTTAACCCAGGATAACCCAAATAATTTCACATTTTTTCGTTAATACCCACAACAATCCACAATTTCTTTACAAAATACAACACAAGTCTAGACATTTTTCTCGTTTTAACCATTTCATCAGAAAAAGTCACCACAACACTTACAACTTATAACCACTTTTCGATAAATTCACTAGTCACAATTTTACATATTACGAAGTTAATACGCACACACACCTCACTTTACTTTGAACACCTTCAAAACACTCTCAAAAATCATTTGAATACTCACAAAAGCACCTTTGAACATTTCCAAACAACACTAAAACATTTCCAAGACAACATTTTGAATACTCCCAAATAAGATTTGACATCTCTAATTTATCTACACTTACATATTTCATTAAATTACAACTCATCCCCCAAACACCTCCCTCATTCTCCAGATTTTTACAACAGTATCACAAAAACTAACTCAGTCACTTTACTTTGAAAAACACCAAAAACACCATCTTTTACCTTTGAATACTCCAAAAACTCATTCAACACCGTCAAATCACCACGAAAAACCCCCAGAACTCCTTCATACTTTTACACATCTTTGACCCTTTCAAAAACCCCTTTGAATAGTCTAAAACACCCATTTGATACCCCCAAATACCCCACTGAATACTACTAAAACCCCCTGAATTCAGTCAAAACACCACAAAAGCCATAAACTAAGATAAACATCAGCTTACACCCATTTTCACCAAACCCCTCAAAAAACTATAACCAAGACACCCACCACCCAATATTATATAACATGAATGAAAAAAAAAAAACTGAACACAACCCAAAATTTGCCGGGCACATACTAAAGGGGACAAAAAATACAAAACACCGGGCCATGGAAAACCTGGTACCACACCACTCAAAGGGAGAGGTTTTTAGTGCCGGGAAGGAAAAAAAACTGGCGGGAAATGGAAAAAAATTTGTACACCAAATCCATCATTCCTGAGTGGAACCACAGCGATGGCCTCCACCCCAAACCAACAGATACCTGATTTTTACCTGGAGAGAGTTCCGGGGGTAAACCCCCCGCGCCCGGGTCTGTGACCAGGCTTCCTGGTGATCAAGCCTATCAACCAGGCTGTTGCTGCGGCTGCACGCAACCAAACGACGAGCCACACCCCGGGCTGACAGGAACTGACTTTGGGTGCTTGTCCATGCCAGCTTGAAGACTCCCAGGTCTGTTGGAATCCCCCTTATGGTCGGGGAGGCAGTTGAACTTATCGGCCCCTGTAAGGTCTCAAAAAGTGCAGTACCCCCCTTTGCTTTTCTTGGGGATGGTGCATCGTCTGCAAGTCTTTTGTTTTCGTATGAGTGATTTTCGTTGCAAGTTCGGTACATTCCCCTAGGATTTTCCATGTATATAATCATGTATCTCTCCCCTGCTTCCAAGGGAAACATTTTAGGAACCTAAAGCCTCCCAGAAATTGAGGTTTTTTATCCCCTTTTATGCGCCCCGTGAAAGTTCTCTGTACATTTTCTGGGCGGCAATTTCACCTGCCTTGAAAGGTGCTGTTAGGGGCAGCAATTTCCAGCCTAGTAGAGCAAGTGACCTGAAGAGTGTCATCATGGGGTTGGCCCCCCTAGTTTTTGAAGGTTCTCATTATCCATCCTGTCATTTTCAGCAGATCATTGATACAAAGTTATGGTCCTTGAAAGGGGAGTCCTCCGCATATCACCCCAGGTCTTTGAGGTTGGGGTTTTTTGCTCTAATTTTTTGGGCCCGAATTTGTTTTGTACCCTGATGAAAATTTAATTTCCTCATGTTTTCCATATCTGAGTAAATTTAAATTTCTCATCGTTGAACTTTAATTGTTTTCCCGCAGCCCATGAAAGATTTGGGTGATTCTGCCTTTAAGCCTTGCAGTTCTGAATGGAAGACACTGTCAGCAGATTCGGGGTTTTTCAAAAGGGAAAACACGGGGCGTGGCTGCACCTTGTTATTCAATATAGGGTGAGGAACAAGATGGGAGGAGACTTCCCTTTTGGGGAACAGAGCTTTTCACCATAGCTGGCCCCGGGGTTTACTCTGTTGACACTACTCTCGTGTTCTTTAGTGAGGAAATTATAGATCCATCGACCGACTTTTTTCCCGTTATTTCCTTCAGCCCATTTTGTGCGCATTACCCCCCATGGTCCACTTGCGAAGGCTTTTGCAAAGTCTGTAATATACACTGCATTCTTTTTTTCTTTTAGGGATTAGGACCTTGTCGTAGTGATCCAATAGTTGAGACAGACAGGAGCGACCTGTTCTAAACCTATGTTGCCCTGGGTTGTGTAACTGATGGGTTTCTAGATGGGTGGTGATCTTGCTTCTTAGGACCCTTTCAAAGATTTTTATGATATGGGATGTTAGTGCTATTGGTCTGTGTTCTTTGCTGTTGCTTTACTGCCCCCTTTGTGGAGTGGGGCTATGTCTGTTGTTTTTTAGCAACTGTGGGACGACCCCCGTGTCCATGCTCCCTCTCCATAGGATGGAAAAGGCTCGTGATAGGGGCTTCTTGCAGTTCTTGATGAACACAGAGTTCCATGAGTCTGGCCCTGGGGCAGAGTGCATGGGCATGTCATTTATCGCCTGTTCGAAGTCATTTGGCGTCAGGATAACATCGGATAGGCTTGTGTTAATCAAATTTTGTGGCTCTCTCATAAAAAATTAATTTTGATCTTCGACTCTCAGTCTGGTTAGCGGCTTGCTAAAAACTGAGTCATATTGGGACTTGAGTAGCTCACTCATTTCCTTGCTGTCATCTGTGTAGGACCCATCTTGTTTAAGTAGGGGCCCAATACTGGACGTTGTTCTCGATTTTGATTTGGCATAGGAGAAGAAATACTTTGGGTTTCTTTCGATTTCATTTATGGCTTTTAGTTCTTCCCGCGATTCCTGACTCCTAAAGGATTCTTTTAACTTAAGTTCGATGCTTGCTATTTCTCTGACCAGTGTCTCCCTACGCATTTCAGATATATTGACCTATTTTAGCCGCTCTGTTGTTCTTTTCCGTCGCCTGTTAAGGGAGCGCCTGTCTCTTTCTATTTTACATCTACTCCTCCTTTTTCTTAGAGGAATAAGCCTTGTGCATACATCGAGTGCCACCGAGTTAATCTGTTCTAGGCATAAGTTGGGGTCTGTGTTGCTTAGTATATCTTCCCAGCTTATATCGGTTAGGACTTGGTTTACTTGGTCCCACTTTATGTTTTTGTTATTGAAGTTGAATTTGGTGAATGCTCCCTCGTGACTAGTCATCATCATCATTGTTAGTGAAGATGAGGTCTAGTGTATTCTCCAGTCTAGTAGGCTCTATTATTTGCTGGTTTAAATTGAATTTTGTGCAGAGATTTAAAAGCTCGTGTGAGTGTGAGTTTTCATCAGAGCTGCCTCCTGGTGTTATTACTGCAACAATATTATTTGCTATATTCCTCCATTTTAGGTGCCTTAAGTTGAAATCCCCCAGGAGCAAGATGTTGGGTGCAGGTGCTGGAAGATTTTCCAGACAGTGGTCAATTTTTAACAGCTGTTCCTGGAATTGCTGGGATGTTGCACCCGGAGGCTTGTAGACTACCACAATGACTAGGTTTTGGTTCTCGACCTTTACTGCTAAAACTTCCACTACATCATTTGAGGCATTAAGCAGTTCTGTGCAAACAAGTGACTCTGCAATGTACAGGCCAACCCCCCCCCTTTTGCCTGTTCACTCTGTCACATCTGTATAGGTTGTAACCTGGATCCATATTTCGTTGTCCAAGTGATCCTTTACGTGGGTCTCAGTGAAAGCCGCGAACATTGCCTTTGCCTCTGCAAGCAGTCCACGGATGAAAGGTATTTGTTGTTTTGTTGCTGGCTTTAGACCCTGTATATTTGCAAAGAAGAATGTTATCGGACTGGTGGTATTGTTGGTACTGGGGTGGATTTTTTTCCGGCATTAGTATCTGTATCTGTTTGGTTTGGAGTGGAGGCCATCGAATGTGGTTCCACTCCAGGAATGGCTGGATTTGGTGTACGATTTCGCCATTTCCTCCCAGTTTTTTTCCTTCCTGGCACTAAAAAACCTCTCCCTTTGAGTGGCTGTGGCTACCCAGGTTTTCCCATGGCCTGGATGTTTTGTATCTTTTGTCCCCTTTAGATGGTATGCCTGGCAATTTAAGTTATAGCACAGTCTTTCCTGTACTGAAGAGGTACACAGTTCAGGGTGAAAAAGCTTACAGAAGGGAGTTTGCATTTTCCTGTTGTCATATGGGCATGGCATTTTCTAGGGTGGTCATAGTTGCACGTCCCATCTGTTTTTCCAGATTTCCCATGCCAGCAGATACCAAGTGCATAGTATGTGCACAGGCTTGGTTTCCGTTTGCCTTGGGTTTCTGTGACTGTATTCCCTGTTGGTGCATGTTGCCCTGTCTTACTTCTATCCTCCCTAGCACCAACAATGGAGCTCCCACCAGTTGTTTATGGTAATATATCCTCACTATTGCTAGTGGAGTCCTCTTGTTTGCTATTTCCTGCGGTATTTCTAGTTTGCAATATTGGTTTTATCTTATCTTTGACTACACTTGTTTCCCTACTATGGCTCCTGTCCCCTATGAGGTCATTTATATGTATTCCTTCCTGCGTATAATTCCCGACTACCTGGACAAAATCTCCAGCTTCACCATAACTGTCTCCCAGGACAGCATCTCCAGCTTCACCATTACTGTCTCCCAGGACAGCACCTCCAGCTTCACCATTACTGTCTCCCAGGACAGCACCTCCAGCTTCACCATTACGTCTCCCAGGACAGCACCTCCAGCTTCAACCGTTTACTGTCTCCAGGACAGCACTATCAGCCCAACATTTACTGACTACCAGGACTTCATCTCCAGCCTTACAGTTTCTGACTACATGGCCAGTATCAAGGGCAGTACCATTCAGCCCAGACTTTTTATATTCCCATCTGTTGTAGAAAGCTTCCAGGTTTTCTATGAAAGCAGCTTTGATGTTGTCCTCTTTTAATACCCTTGTGATTTTAGTCCACAGATTTATCTCATTTGGGCATACCCAAAAACACTTCCCTTTTTTAAAACACTGCTTGTAGCTAGTTCTTGGATATCTGCACAAGGGGCGTGACACCAGTTTCCACAAAAATGACAATTTACCCATGTGGAAGCCCGTTTGTTTGACTGACCACAGACTACACACAGCTTCATAATGATTTGAATGGTTGATTTACTGCAATTCTACTAGCAACCTCTTGAATATTCTATTAATAACCTCCTTAAATAAAGCTCTAGCTATTTGTATTTCTGTTTCTAACTATTTTTGTATATTGGACAGCTTACCGTGCACGTTCCTGGTTTATATTTAATGTTTGTGTTTATAAGGGCGCCTACAACCCCATCTGTTTACAGTCTGCTTTATTGTCCAACGAAACCGTTTGAAACCAGTCAAGGGTTCGGACCAGTCAAGGGTTCTTACCAGTCGATCTGATCTGATCAGTGGGTCACTTATTTAAAACATACTGGTCGGTGATTTGATCTAATTTATGAAGGATCTACTGGAAATTATCTACCCGAGTAATATGTGATTTGATTGATACAAAAGTATAACTTGCATGTTGAAGAAACCGGTGACTGCTGGCAACTCCTACAATGACGAACGGTCGACCTCAACCCTTGTTTATCAATCGCTGTATCTAGCTTTTCTATTTTTTTTCGTCTCCACCACAATAAATGCTATATTATCACTATAGTAGACTGGTGGAAATTTTGGAGGAGGGACGCTTTTTCTGTAGTGATAATTGCTTCTCGTTGTGTATATTGCGACCGCTGGTAACTACAGGTTATATGAAATTCACAGTATACGTCTGGTATTTCAAGAAAAAAGAAACTAATGAAAGTCACTCCACTCCACTAAGTACCATTATAATACTGGTTAGTTGCTACTACAGCACTGTATTCTGCTATTCACTGGTATCACTAGATTATATGCGAGTACACTAGCAAGCCAGGAAGATTATTAAAAACAGCTGACCTGTGGTAAGTTTCTGGCGACTTCTGGCACCTGCCTCTATAGGCTTATCACTTCCTTTACAAATTCACCTGTTTTCAAATGACACTTTAGCCTTTATCATCAATATACTAGGGAGCCACTGTAGTATACACTATACACTATGTATACTCAATGTTATCAGGGAGACTTTCTTTCCTCTGACACGAAAAGTTCAATTATTATTATTTTTTTCACACGGGACACAGGCCTATGATTCCCCTCTGGCAGTAAACTCTGCTAGGTAGTGCACACTAATTCTCCTTTTTTGACCCAGTATATAATGTTTTCCGCCCAAGATTGGTTCCAGGCGCTAGAGGGATGTATCGTATAGGATTGATGGCACAAATTAAAGTTCTAGCACGTAAAAGCGACCGTGAAAACACGAGAAAACCCGAAGCACAACGAGGCACGCTGACACGCTTGACAATGGCTTGACTGTATTGCCGAGGCAGTTCGTAGCCACCTTGAAAAGCATAAATTAATGAACGAATCTCAGCATGGTTTTACAAAGGGGCGTTCCTGCCTTACGAATTTGTTAACTTTTTTCACTAAGGTACTTGAGGAGGTATATCATGGTAATTCAAATTCAAATTCAAATTCAAAGTTTATTCTCTATAAAGATTACAATGTTGAATTTACAGAATTTGGTTGTTGTGTGGTTTACATGTAGTTGAATAATGATTACAGAGTGTACAACTAGAACGCATAGCATGGCTAGGCATTTAGGGCAGACTTAGTTTAATTCTTTGTTTTAAAATATTACAAATTATGAGGTAAGTTGGTATTATGGCTAAGTGACTAAATACTAGTTTGTGAGTTTAGCAATATGAATGCTTTTGTTTTGGCACAGTACATAGTTTCAGTATTGGAATATCATAGGATTCATTATTTTAAGATTAAGATTAATATTTCTGTTTATGGTCAAATGGGTGAGTGAGTGTAAGTGTGAACCACCAGGTGGTATTCGTGTAGTTAGTTGATGGGGTGTATCAGGGAGATAAGATGTTTTCTAATGGTAGTTTTGAAGGTGATGAATGTGTCTGCAGTTCTAGAGTTCTCAGGTAGGGTGTTCCAGATTTTAGGGCCTTTGACATACATTGAATTTTTGTAAAGGTTTAGTCGGACATGGGGAATGTCGTAGAGATGTTTGTGTCTGGTGTTATGGCTGTGGGTTCTGTCACAACTATCAAGAAAGCGTTTTAGGTCAAGGTTGATATTGGAGTTTAAGGTCCTGTAGATGTAGATTGCACAGTAGTAAGTGTGGATGTACTGAACAGGGAGTAAGTTTAGATCTATGAAGAGTGGGGGGGGGTGTTGCCAGGGATGGGATTTAGTGATTATTCTTACTGCAGCTTTTTGTTGGTTATTATTGGCTTTAGGTGTGTTGCTGCAGTTGATCCCCAAGCACAAATAGCATAGGTGAGGTATGGATAAATAAGTGAGTGGTATAGTGTGAGAAGGGCATTTTGCGGCACGTAGTATCGTATCTTGGAGAGGATCTCAACCGTTTTGGATACTTTTTTTGGTTATGTGTTGGATATGGGTGCTGAAATTCAGGTTGTTGTCAAGGTATAGGCCTAGGAATTTGCCCTCATTATGTCTGGTAATTAGAGTGTTGTCGATCTTAATGTTAATTTGTGCATCTCCTGCTCTGCTACCAAACATAATATAGTAGGTTTTGTCAGTGTTAAGCGTAAGTTTATTGTCTGTCATCCAAGTCGATATTTTGATCAGCTCCTCGTTAACAATGGTGTTGAGGGTGGCAAGATTAGGGTGAGAGATGACATAAGTCGTGTCGTCAGCAAAGAGAATGGGTTTCAGGTGTTGGGATACGTTTGGAAGATCATTGATATATGAGGAAGAGCAGGGGACCAAGAACACTTCCCTGCGGAACTCCAGTATCAAGTGGCCGTGTTGTTGATGCTGTGTCTTTAATGGTGACATACTGATACCTATTAGTAAGGTAAGATTTGAAATAAGCAAGCGCATGGCCTCTTATACCGTAATGGTCAAGTTTGTGGAGTAGGATGTCGTGGTCTACTGTGTCAAAAGCTTTTCTTAGGTCAATAAAAATTCCTAGTGGATATTCCTTATTTTCCAGTGCTGTGTAAAGCAGATCTAGCATTTTTATGATTGCATCATTAGTGCTTTTATTTTTCCTGAATCCAAATTGGCAGGGGTTGAGTATGTTTTGTGTTGTTATAAATGAATATAGTCTCCTGTGCACGAATTTCTCAAAGATTTTGGATAGCAATGGTAAGTTTGATATTGGCCTATAGTTGTTTAAGTCTGTAGGGTCACCACCACCTTTATGTATATTGTGTACATGGACTTCAGTAAGGCTTTTGACAGGGTCCCACATCAGAGACTATTGAGGAAAATTAAGGCACATGGAATAGGAGAAATTTTTTCCTGGATAGAGGCATGGTTGACAAAATGGGCAGCAGAGAGTTCGATAAATGGGGAAAATCAGGGGATAAGCTGTTGATTCCCTGGTAAAGTGTAGGGAAAAGTTAAAATTGAAAAAAAAAAGGAAAGACGGAGAATAGGAACAGATGAACAAGGAGGCTTTGGGAAAGGTGGGGGTTTTGGGGCCCGGTTTTTACATGAAACATATAATGAACAGTTTTTAGAAAAGGGCCCTAAAGAGGTCTTTGTGGCATTTTGGTTTTTGGAAAGGCGTATGACAGGGTGGACGGGGGGGGCAATGTGGCAGATGTTGCAAGTGTATGTGTAGGAGGGGTTATGAAAGCATGAAGAGTTTTTTTTACGAGGATAGTGAGGCTAAAGTTAGGTATGTAGGAAAGGGGAAAAATTTTTTTTCCCAGAAAAGTGGCCTTAGAAAAGGGATGTGTGATGCCCACCGTGGTTTTTTTAATATATTTATAGTTGGGGTTTGTAAGAGAAGTAAATGGGGGGGTTTTTGGCAAGAGGCGGGGAGTTAAAAGATAAAAAAATCACACACAAAAGGGGATTTGTACGCTGCTCTTTGCTGAGACACTGTGCTCTTGGAGATTCTAGAGAAGTTCAGAGATTGGTGGATGTTTTGGGTGGGTGTGCAAAAGAAGAAAATTAAAGGTAAATACAGGAAAGGTAAGGTAAGGGGATAAAAAAAAGTTTAGGTTAAAATTGGATATAAATTGGGGGGAGAGTATGGGGAGGTGAACGTATTCAGATATTTGGGAGGGGAACGTGTCGGGGGTTTGGGGGTTGAAAGATGAGGGAATCTAGAATTGATGGGGGAAAAAGAGTGAGTGGGCACTTAGGTCTGTGGAGACAAAGAACTTTGTCCTTGGGGGCAAAAGGGGAATGTAGAGAGTATAGTTTTACCAACGCTTTTATAGGGGGTGTGAAGCGTGGGGGGAGTTTGCATCGGGAGAAGGCTGGGGGCAGTGGAGATGTCATGTCTGAGGCAATGTGGGGTGTGAATAAAATGCAGGGGAATTCGTAGTTTGGAATAGGAGGAGGTGGGGGATTACCAAAAATGTTGTCCAGGGGCTGAGGAAGGGTTGTTAGGTGGTTCGGACATTAAAAGGAAGGAGCGAAACGAATACTTCAAAAAAGTGTAATCGCTGTAGTGGAAGGAAGGGGGGGTGGGGGTCGGCCTGGGGAAAGGTTGGAGGGGGGGGGAAAAAGGGGTTTGTTGCGAGGGGTTGGGATTTCCAGCAGGTATGCGTGAGGGGTTTGATAGGATGAAAGGGGACAAAAGGTTTTTAAAATTGACGTGCTGTTTTTATGTGAGCAAAGTAACATTTATGAAGGGATTCAGGGAAACCGGCAGGCCGGGCTTGAGTCCTGGAATGGGAAATACAAAATTTTCCCTGCACTCTGAAGGAGGGGTGTTAAGTTGCAGTTTAAAACTGTAGTGTAAAACACCCTTTTGGCAAACAGTGAAAGGATGAAAAAAGGGAAAATTTTTTTTTTTTCGGGGCCACCTGCCTTGGTGGGAATCGGCCCGTGTGATAATAAAAAAAAAAAATCAGGGTGGGAAGCGTCACGACGGGGTTTCCCGGGGGGCGTGTTTGGGGCCCCCTGCTGTTCACAAAATACTAAACGCATGGAGGGATAAAGGCGACATCAGCAAGTTTGCCGAGACACCAAAATAGGGGGTCGAATTCATTCTGACAGGACATTTGAGCACTCCACCCCAAATTTGAGTAACTGATGCAGTGGTCGAGAGGGGCAGATGCAGTTAAAAAAACAAAAGCAAAATTCTAAAGTTGGGCAGGACAATAAAATGCCCCCATATAAACTAAATAAAGTAATCTTTAAAATTTACGGATTTCGAAAAAAATTTAGGGGTTCTGGGTTTGCAGTAATCTGAAACCAAGACAACAGGCGCAAAAAAGGTTTCCCAAAAAAGCTAATAGAATCCTTGGCTTTATATCAAGAAGAAAATAAAAGGAGTCCTCAGTTTTTCTTCAACTCTATAATCCTTTGGGTTTGGCCCCATTTTGATTTTGCTGCACGTTTTTCACCGTATTACAGAATGGATATAAATGCTCTGGAAAATGTACAAAGGAGGATGACAAAGTTGATCCATGTATCAGAAACCTTCCCTATGAGGATAGACTAAGGGCCTGAATCTTCACTCTCTAGAAAGACGTAGAATTAGGGGGGATATGATTGAGATGTATAAATGGAAGACAGGAATAAATAAAGGGGATGTAAATAGTGTGCTGAAAATATCTAGCCTAGACAGGACTCGCAGCAATGGTTTTAAGTTAGAAAAATTCAGATTCAGGAAGGATATAGGAAAGTACTGGTTTGGTAATAGAGTTGTGGATGAGTGGAACAAACTCCCAAGTACAGTTATAGAGGCCAGAACGTTGTGTAGCTTTAAAAATAGGTTGGATAAATACATGAGTGGGTGTGGGTGGGCGTGAGTTGGACCTGATTAGCTTGTGCTACCAGGACGGTTGCCGTGTTCCTCCCTTAAGTCAATGTGACCTGACCTGACTAGGTTGGGTGCATTGGCTTAAGCCGGTAGGAGACTTGGACCTGCCTCGCATGGCCCAGTAGGCCTGCTGCAGTGTTCCATCGTTCTTATGTTCTTATGAATATTCAGTTTGAGAAAAAAATGTGTAAAACAATTTTATGTTTTGATGATTATAACATAAATATGGTGGGTAAATTGTATTAATATTTTTTGTTGATGAATAGTTAACATGAACTTAGTAAAGTGATTGTGTATTAGTTGGAGGTGTGTGACTTAGTTCTGGTAATGTCTCATGACATGGTAAATTTTTTTGTGCTTATGTCTTATATTTATTGTCAATATGACAATTATAGGTTTTGGTGCATGTCTTAGTTATGAAGTGTATGTCTTAGTTGGAGATGAATGTCTTAGATTTGGTGTGTATGTCTCATGTCTTAAATTTGCGATTGAAATGTATAAGTTGTGGGTGTCTGTGTATTATTTTTATTTTTGGTGGTGAAGATATGTTATAGTGCTCATGTTATGTTATAGATGTTGGTGGAAGTGTCGTGGTATTTTTGTGTATGTCTTATTTTTGTGCGAATGTTTTTAAAAATAAATGTTTTCAGTGATCATAGTAGTTTTGAGATGCATGATCTTAGATTTTTGGTGATCTTGGTGATGAGTGTTGATAGATGATGGTAAACATGATATGGAATTGGTGATCGTGATTTTTGTGTGAATGTTTATAAAAAAATGAGTGTTTTCTGTGATCTTAGTGGTGGGGTCATAAAATCTGGTAATCGTCTTGGTTATAGTGTTTTAGTATTGTGGGTACAACAGGTTGAAACAAGGTGGGTTGGGGTGTGATGTGACCACCAGTAAACACAGATGGGAGTGTGACGTCACTGGAGGTGACCTCGCCGGTCCTGTGAGGTGTGTGACATCGTGTTGTTGGTGGTAGTGAGGTGAGTGCGCTTAGATATTGTCAAATATGATTTTTTTGTGTGAATGTTTATAAGAAATGAGTGTTTTCTGTGGTATTAGTGGTTTTTGAGGTAAGTGAATATGGGCGTTTGTTGATGGTGGTTGTCTTAGATTTATGTGTTTAACTGGAGTTTACCTGGATATGTTTTCAGTTGATGGTGATCATGTACTAGGTGTTTGTGTATTAGGTTTGTGTTCATGCATTTTTTTATGCGCCCATGGGGAGGGAGTTCTTGGTTATAGTGATTTGAGGGGATTTCTATAAAATGGGTGTTAGATGGTGATGTTAAACTTAGTTTCTGGTGATTTTGACGGTGTTTTGGTAGTATTCAGTGGTGATTTGGTAGTAATCAGTAGTGTTTTGGGAGTATTCGGAGGTGTTTTTGAAGGTGTTCAAATGACGTGCAGAGTATTTTTTGAAGATGTTCAGTGGTGTTTTGGTGTTGTTCAGAGTTGGTTCAAAGCTAGTCAGTGTGTTAGTTATGGTAATGTCTCATGTTATAAGTGTATGAGTTAGTTTTTTGTGTGTGTGCTAATGTTGTAAAGTCTGGAAAATGAGGGAGGAGTTTGGGGGATGAGATGAAATTTCGGTTAATGAAATTTTGAAATGTAAATGAAATTAAAAATTTGGGTTTGGGTGATTTAAGGAAGGAAAAATTTTATGTGATCTTAGAAAAAAGAAATAGAATTTTTAGTGATTTTCGTTTTGATGTTGTTTTAAAAAGAATGTGACAAAAAAATTGTGATTTAGGGGTGGGGTATATTTTTTGGTAAACGTCTTGATTGTGGTGATCTTAGATATTGGAGATATAACATTTTTGAAAAAAGGTAGCATTCCTCTCAATAAGTTAAATGAAGTAAAAGTGGGGTGGGTTTCGTCAAGAAAACCCAGGATGGAGTGTAAATGTCATGGGGGGTTTTCCCTTTTCTGTGCGGGTATGTGTTGGGGGTTTATTTAGGGGAAAGTTTTTTAGAAATTTTTAGGGATTTTGGTGATTGTGTTTTTTTTGTGCAAAATTTGTTTAAAAAAATGATGGTCTTTGATGTTTGTTATGGATGTCTTAGTTTTTTTTTTGTGTGTGTGTGTTTTGCTTGAAATGTTCAAAGGTTTTTTTTTTTTGTGGGGATTCAAATGATTTTGAGTTTTTTTTTTTGACCAGGTTAATATAATAGTAGAGGTGGTGGGATGTCTTTGGTTATAGTGTTTTTGGGGGGGGTTTTTCTGTAAAAGGGGTTGTTAATTGGGTGGTGTTGTTCTTAGTTTCTGGTGATTTTTTTGTTTTTTTGGGCAGTATTGATGCTGTTTTGGGGGTTTTTTCAGGGGGGTTTTGGAAGTTTTAAAAGGAGTTTAAATTTTTTTTGGAATATTAAAATTTTGAAAATGTTGATCTTTGTTTTGGTGATTTTGGGGGGTTTTTTTGACGGGAATACGCGGTGTTTTTTGGGAGTACTCAAAGGGGTTTAATGATTTTTTGGGATGGTGTTCAAATGATGGCAAGGGTTTTTTTGAAGGTGTTCGGGGGAGTTTTTCAGGGGTGATTAGGGGGTGTTAAATGATGTTTTTGGAGTATCCAATGGTAATTGATGGGTTTTTGGTAGTGTTCAAAGTAAAGGGGTTGTCTGTGTGGGGTTAGGTGGCATAAAATTTTTGTAAAATAACTTGGTTACAGTGTTTTTAGTGGTTTTTGAGATGGGTAAAGAGATCATTTTTTGGATGGGAAATGTGATTTTTTGTGTTTTTTCTAAAGAGGTGTTTTTGGGGAAAGACGGGGGGAGGGGGGGGTGAAAAAATGGGGGTGAATGGAGGGGGGTAGGGGGAGGGTTTTTTTAAAAAAATTTAATGAAATTGGGGGGATTTTCCCTGAAAAAAAGGGTAATGTGTGAAAAATTAAAAAAAGGGAAATTTAAATAGAAGTGAAAAGTTTTTTTTTACACGGGAAAAAGGGAGTGTGTAGAAAACATTTTGAAAGTAGTTGGGTAGTAAAGTTCACTTGTTGTGAGTAAAATTATTAATTTATGTGGATACAAGGAGATGGGTATGGAGGGGAAATTTTTAGAATTTTAGTAATGTAGGGGGGAATGTGTTTTTACTTTTTTAAATTTCTTTAAAAAAAAAGGGGGAAAAAAATTTGCATCGAAAAATTGTAAATAAACTGGTAAGTATTTTGGGTTGTGGGTATTGTTGTCGAATTTGAGTTATCAAAAAAGATGTTATAAGTGGGTTGTTGTTGTGACTTTTTCTGATAAAATTAAATTTTAAAACGAGAAAAAATTGGGGGTTGGGGGTTTTTGTGGGGGGAGGGTGATGTTGCCCGAACTAGAGATGCTGAAAAGTGGTTATATAGTTGTGGGTTGTTGTTGGGGGTGTTGTGGGGTGTAGGTGAGGGTGGGTTGTGGGGGGGTTGTGGGATTGGGTGTTGGGTTTGTGGGCGTTGTTTTTCGAACTGGGAGATACCGAAAAAAAAGTGATTTGTTAAAATGTTTTCGTGTGGGGGTTTGGGATTTTTGTTCATGTTTTTTTTTTTTTTTTGAAACCCAACGTTATATAATAGTCGGATTAAATGAGATCGTTTTGGTTATTGTGATTTTGAGGGGTTTTTGTTTTGGAAAATTTGGGGAAAGTCTGTTTTCCCTGGGGGTTTACCGGAGAGTTCCGGGGGTCAACGCCCCCGCGGCCCCGGGCTGTGACCCGGCCCCTGGGGACAGAGCCTTATAACCAGGATGTTGCTGCTGGCTGCACGCAATCCAACGTAAAGAGCCAAAGCCCGGTGGTTTGGAACCCACTTTTTGGGGCTTGTCCAGTGCCAGCTTTTAAACTGCCAGGGGGCTGTTGGTAATTCCCCCTTTTGTTTTGCGGGGGGCGTAAAAGTCTCGGGCCCCCCGACACTTACTGTATGGGCTTTTTTAAAGTTTCTAGTGACCCCCCCTTTCTTTTTAATTTTTGGGGGATGTTGCATGTCTGCCCAAATCCTTTTTCTTTGTAGTGAGTGATTTTTGTGTGGCAAGTTCGGTACTAGTCCCTCAAAGGGGTTTTTCCCGGTGGGAAAAATAATCATGTTCTCTCCCCCTGCATTCCGGGGGAAAAAGGGTTTTGGAACCTCAAGCGCCCAGTAATTTGGGGGTTTTATCTCCGTTTGGTGCCGTGAAGGGTTTTTCTGTACATTTTCTAGGGCAGAAAAATTTTCCCCCTGCCTTGAAAAGGGGTGTTAGGGGGCAGCAATATTCCAGCCTAGATAGCCCCAAATTTACCCAAGAGTGTCATAATGGGCTTGGCCTCCCTAGTTTTTTTAAGGTTCTCAAATTTCAATCCCGTCATTTTTCTAGCAGGTTCCCAATTTTTTACAAAGTTATGGGCCTTGAAAAGGGGAGATCCTCCGAAATGAAACACTCCAAGGGCTTTGACGTTGGTGTTTCGTCTATTTTGTGGGCCCGAATTTGTTTTGGGATTCTGTGAAGATTTTTAAATTTTCCCCGGGTTTTTTCCATATCTGAGTAATTGAAATTTTTTGAAACGTTGAACTTCATTTGTTTTCTGCAGCCCATTTAAAGAAATTTGGGGTTTATGTCCCCCTGGACCTTTCAGTGTTCCCCCAAAGGAAGAAAACTGGGCGGGAGATTTCCCCCGGTTTATCTGCAAAGGAAGACACGGTGCTGTGGCTGACATCCCTTTTTTTTATGTCGGTTTTGAGGGGTGGGAAAAGTTTGGGGGTTTTAGTAAGTGCTTGTGGAACAGAGCTTTTTTTCCGAAACTGCCCTTTGGGGCTTTTCTCTGTTGACGACTACTCTCTGTGTTCTGTTTGTGAGGAAATTATTTTCCCTCGACCCCACCCTTTTCCCGTTTTTTCCCTTTTGCACGCATTTTTTGCGCTATTAAAAACCATGGTCAAAACTTGTCGAAGGCTTTTTTCAAATTGTATATATTACATCTGCATTCTTTTTATTTTAGGGGCATTTAGGACCCTGTCCCTAGTGATCCCAAAAGTTTTAGACAGCAGGAGGCCTGTTTAAAACCCCGTTGCCTGGGTTGTGAAACTGATGGGGTTTTTAGATGGGGGGTGATTTTTGCTTCTTAGGACCCCTTTTAAAAATTTTTATGATATGGGATGTTTAGTGCTATCGGCTGTATTTTTTTGCTGTTCCTTTACCCGCCTCCTTTTTGTTTATGGCGATTTTGTTGGGGTTTTGACGAATTCAGTGGTTTTTTAGTAGTATTCAGGGGGTGGGATTTGGGGTACTAAAAGGTGTTCGGTATTCAAAGGTGTTTTTGGGGATTCAAATGATTGTAAGAGTATGAAGGGGTTCGGGGGGTATTCACGGTGATTTGGGCGGGGGTTCAATGATTTTTGGGGGTATTCAAAGGGAATTGATGGTGTTTTTTTGGGGTTGTTTTAAATAAAGTGACTGAGTTATTTTTGTTTTTAATGTTGTAAAAATTTTGGGGAAAGAGGGAGGGGTTTGGGGGATGGTTGTAATTTTTAAAGAAAAATTTTTAAAATGTAAGATAAATTAAAAGATGTCAAATCTTATTTGGGGGGTATTTAAAAAGTTGTCTTGGAAATGTTTTAGGTTGTTTGGAAATGTTCAAAGGTGCTTTTGTGGGATTCAAAAGATTTTTGAATTTTTTTGAAGGGGTTCAAAGTAAAAATAAGGTTTTTGTGTGCCCTTTTTTTAAATTCGTAATATGTAAAATTTTGGGTAGTGAATTTTTCGGAAAAAGTTTGGGTTTTAAGTTTTAAGTGTTTTTTGGGGGACTTTTTCTGATGAAATGGTTTTAAAAAGAGAAAAAAAATCCCAGACTTGTGTTGTATTTTTTAAAGAAATTTTGGATTGTTGTGGGTTTTTAAAAGATAAAAATGTTAAAAATTTTGGGGTTTTCCTGGGGTTTAAAAGTGAAAAAATGGGGTAGGGGGGAAATCGACAAGATTCACCTTGGGGGGGGTCCAAACTTTATGAGTCACTTTACATTTGGGGGGAAATCGACAAGATTTTAGCCTGTAAAGTTTTGAGGGCATCACCCTGATGTCCTGACGCGGAGTAAAAAACAAAGGGGGGGTGAGTCACACCCTTTTTTAGACAGTTTGTAAGAGAAAGTACCAGCCCCCTAGGGGAGTTTTATTTTAAATACTTACCTCCGAGGGGAAATCCCAAAAAACTCGGGTCCGAGGAGAGGGAAGGGGAAATACTTGATCCAAGGGGGATGGAGGGGGAAAATTTTTTGGTGAAAAATAGGGGGTCCATTTTGAATTATTTCCCCAAAGGGGGGGGAATCCAAAAAACTTGATCCAAAGGAATTTGAGAGGAAAAATCTGGGGTGAAAGTGGGAGTCCATTTTTAATACATACCCCCGAGGGGGGAAACCAAAAAACTTGATCGAGGAGATGGAGTCTTTGCATTTTTTGGTTTCAAGGGGAAAAAATTGATCCCAAAGGGGTTGGAGCAGAAATTTTGGGATGGGTGGTGTGGGGGGGGGGTTTTTGACCGAGGAGATCAAAGAAATTTCGAAACCCCATAGGTGGGGAATCCAAGGAAGTGGAGGAGAAATATATGGTTTAGAGGGTTTTTGATCCGAGGAGATGGAGCAGGAATATTTGGGGGGGAAGTGTGGTGGGAGGGGTACCCATAGGGGGAAAACCAAAAAAAATTGATCCAAGGAGATGGAGAGGTAAGAAATTCAGAACCCCATAGGGGGAACCCAAAAAAATTTGATCCGAGGAGATGGAGCAGAAATTTTGGGTGGGGGTGGTTTGTAAGGGAGGGTTTTTGATCCGAGAAGATCAGAAGAAAATGAATTCAAAAAAAAATCGAAAAAAATTGGGATGGGGGTGAAAGTGGGAGGGGAAACCCTAAAAAATTTGATCCAAGGAGATCGAGAGCACAAGAAAATGAAATTCAAAAAAAATTTGGAAAAAATCGGAAAAAAATTTGGGGAGCGGGGGTGATCAGGACGACGCTGCACAAGGCGGCAGAAGGCTCGGGGGGGCCCGGTCGGGCTGGCGTGCGGGCGGGCGCGAGGGCACAGCAGGCGGGTGTGCGGGTGCGGGTGGGGGGGCGTGGGCGGGGGTTGAGGGGGAGGTGGTCAAGGGCGAGGTGGTCGAGGGCGAGGTTGTCGAGGGTGAGGTGGGCGAGGGTGAGGTGGTCGAGGGTGAGGTGGTTAGGGTGAGGTGGGCGAGGGCGAGGTCAAGGTCATTAGCATAAAGATGTGAAAAGGAGACCACTCAGGAATACAGCGCTCAGCCGCACCCCTATCCGATGTTATCCTGACGCCAAATGACTTCGAACAGGCGATAAATGACATGCCCATGCACTCTGCCCCAGGGCCAGACTTTATG
This sequence comes from Cherax quadricarinatus, assembly GCF_026875155.1. Lineage (NCBI taxonomy): Eukaryota > Metazoa > Arthropoda > Malacostraca > Decapoda > Parastacidae > Cherax > Cherax quadricarinatus. The sequence goes on along the minus strand of NC_069439.1, from coordinate 379,407 downwards.
GAACTCTGTGTTCATCAAGAACTGCAAGAAGCCCCATCATGAGCCTTTTCCATCCTATGGAAGGGAGCATGGACACGGGGGTGTCCCACAGTTACTAAAAACAACAGACCCTAGTCCCACTCCACAAAGGGGGCAGTAAAGCAACAGCAAAGAACTACAGACCAATAGCACTAACATCCCATATCATAAAAATCTTTGAAAGGGTCCTAAGAAGCAAGATCACCACCCATCTAAAACCCATCAGTTACACAACCCAGGGCAACATGGGTTTAGAACAGGTCCTCCTGTCTGTCTCAACTATTGGATCACTACGACAAGGTCCTAATGCACTAGAAGACAAAAAGAATGCAGATGTAATATATACAGACTTTTCAAAAGCCTTCGACAAGTGTGACCATGGCGTAATAGCGCACAAAATGCGTGCTAAAGGAATAACAGGGAAAAATCGGGTCGATGGATCTATAATTTTCCTCACTAACAGAACACAGAGAGTAGTCGTCAACAGAGTAAAGTCCGAGGGAGCCCAGGGTGAAAAGCTCTGTTCCACAAGGACAGTACTCGCTCCCATCTTGTTCCTCACCCCATACCGACAAGAAAAAGGATTCAGCCACAGCCCCGTGTCTTCCTTTGCAGATGACCCCCCTGTAAAGGGCTTACTCAGCCCTGAAAACTTGAGTCTATACCAGGCGGGCCCTCCCGGGAAAATTAGTGAATGAAAAAAAATAAAAACAGATAAACATAAACACTTTATTATATAAAAAATTAAAATGTAAAACCTTAATATAAAACTATCCACATTAAAAAAATGAAAAAAAAAATAAAAAAACTGAATTCAACGCAAATTTTTATAAAACTTGGGTTTCTGTTTTGGTGACACTGTTGTTGCAATCGTAGCCGTAGCTAGATGGGGGGGGTCGCAGGTTTGGTTGCAACCCCGGTTTTGTTTTTTCACAATCCCATGAGAGTACCCCGATGACAGGAAAGCGTTTTACCACTGCAATGTGTGGGGTTACGTCCCAATTTCATACAGGGGCCACGGTAGTTCAATAAAAGGGGGAAAGTTCGGGACGGTATCCTTCTCCATCCTTTTTCTGCTCGTTGATTGCCAGGTGCCCCTCTCTGACACCAAGGGTGTTGGGAGCTGTGAGTCGAGTGATTACTGTTTGACCAGACCCCCACACGTCACCTTTCGAGGGGATGGGTGGAAGGGGGGGGGGGAAGGGGATAGCGGGAGCTAACGACCTTACGTTAAAAGCACCCGGGCAATCAAACTACATTTTAGGGGTTGGGGAAAAAAAGGGGGGAAAAAGGGAGCGGACTCACCCACCTTAACTAGTACCGGCAATAAACTACGTTTTTGGGAGGGGAAAAGAAAGGGGGAGCTTACTTCCCCACCTTTTAACTAGTACCCGGGTAATGAAACTTTTTTAATATATTATATATATATAAATTAATAAATTATATTATATATTAAATATATAATATATATCTATTATATATATAATAATAAATATATATTAATATAAATTATATATATATATCTATAATATATTAATAATTATATATATATATATAATATATATAATATATATATATATATAAATTATATATATATATAAAAATATATATATAATATATATTTATATATATATATATATATATTATATATATATTATATATATATAATATATATAAATATTACATATTCCCTCTTTACTCCTATCTATTGAACTTTTCCCTCCCACTCCCCATCCAAGACTTATCAAGGAATAAGAAAAATAGGGGAGGAAAAATTTTTAACATGGGGAAGGGTCGCGAAAGGGCAACAAATCTTCTACGACTGCACGATTTTAACCAGTCAGAAAAAAATTGGGATGAACCCTTTATATACACAATAAACTTAAAAGCTGGAGTGGCCAAAGTCCCCTCAAGAGGGGACTGTTTTGGGTTCCCTTAAAAGTTTCTAGGTTAAACAAAAGGGTTTGTGGCCGTTTGGAGATCCCCAACAAGGGCTAACATTTTCCCTTTTTTATTTTGGAGTACTTTTTTCCGCGGGAAGGAGTTTTCCCGGTTAGGAAAAATAAGGGAAAGGGGGTACCAATGGTATTGAGTAGCACCGCCCTAACCCGTATTGGAGGCATCATCTCAAAAAAAATGTTTTTTTAAGTCGAATCTTTTAAATTGGGTCTTTTGCAAAAAACTTTTAAACGCATTAAACTTTTCCCCCAGCACGTCGGAAAGTTCAAGAGGCCTTCACAACTTTTAAGGAAGCGATAAATGCCCGTAAGACAGCAAGATTGGGATAAAGTGCATAAAAAATTTACAGAACCCAAAAAAGCTACCAGAGTTTCTTTTTTTTTGGGGAATTTAAATTCTAATAAAGCTTTTACTTACTGGGGAGAGGCTGAGAGAGTTATTAGAAAGTATCAGACCAAGATATCTAATCTTGTTTACCCAAGGAAGCATTTCTTCGGCTTTGGCATGAGGCCATGTGAGCGAACCTAGCAAAATGATGTTAAAGTTTTGGGTAGTTCGCCCCACGTAGATTCTTGTAAATTTATCAAAAAAAAATGAAAAATTTGGGGTTTACCCAAGACCTTTTTCATCAGTCTCACTAGATGACAGGCAGTTACCCAAAACCCAAGGGGAAGTTCTATACTGCATCAGTCCTTGGTTGAGGAAAGGGGGTTACGCTTAGAAAAGGGGTTAAATTACTTGATTCCCGTGCAATTCAATCTCGAAAAGAAGGAAGATCATAAAATTTTTGTAGACGCTATCTATTAAGGGGATAGCCCGCCCCACCGAGTTATAGCATTTTTGGCAGTGGGTCCCCAAAATTTTTCAGCTTGTTTCCCAATTTAAAATGCCACATAAGCATGTTACCCCTTTCACAAAATTTGTTTTTATTGTATATATGTAAAAGTGAAAGTATACAGCCCCGCATACCCTTTTCTAACCTAGCAAAATCATTGAAAAAAGTAAAAACCACAATACATTATATATAAAATAATAAAAGCTACAAATTACAGTAACATGGGGAAAACTAACTATATACTGCACAGGGCGTACACATACATACCGCTTTTGTTACCTCGGCTATCTCACAGATAAACTACATTTTGAAATAGAGGCACTCAGGAATAGTGACGCGACGGAAGGGCGATCTGGGGTACTGATGACTTTTGTCCTAAGCATACTTTTCAAAATACTTTTTGGGGTTTCCACACACTTTCTATATATTTCCTTTTTTCTAATACTGATATTAGTTTTTTATGTTTTTTTGTTATTTGGGGTTTTAAATTTTATTATTACTTATAATAGGTTTACTTTAAACTTTACTTTAATAAGACAAAGTTAACAATAACCCTATACCGGGTCCGTTTTGTTTTCTTGTTTTTCAGATTCATAACTTTTTTTCTGTCCCCTCCTTTAACCCCAAAAATGGTTAAATTACCCCCGGGGGAAATTTTCCCCCCCATTTTGGGAACCATGCAAAAGGGGCCTCTGAAGTCAATAGCAAGTTATATGAATTACCCTCCTTTTTTTAACCCATGACACTTGGAACTTAAAGATACTGAAGGTTAATGATCTTTAGTTTTATTTTGTCTCCCTTCGGTCAAAGCATCCCTAAGGTGACTGGAAGGGTATAATTTCCGTTTGAAGGAATGTCCGTCAAAAAGTCCTTAGGATCATTGGAGGTAACATCTGGAATATCATAAAGGGTCTGAAAAGTTATCACAATTGATAGTTCATGTTTTTTTTTGGGTACCCAAAGATTAAAAAATTTTTAATGGGGTTGCGTCCCGAGTGGTAAGAGTCACCAGTCATGTAGTTCATCATTTTAAAGTTAGAGGTGTCAATTAGCAATTTACATTTCAGTTGTCTTATCAATTTCTGTGGAAAAACTAAGTCAAATTTTATTAAGGCAGTTAACCGAATTTCTTCGGAAATATTTCTTAAGGATTTTGTATATAAAGCTTAGGTTTCCCCCTTGACTTCTTGAGGTATCAATTTTCCCCACAAATTTTTAATACTTTTATATGGCCCTTTTCCATGCTCTAAAAATTTATTGACTTGTGGGCAAAGTACAAGAATTATCCCCACTTTAAACTTCCCCTCTGATTCGGGAAATCAAAATGGGTTTTTGTATGGCCCATTGAAAGTTAGGTTTGTCAAACTATCTCAGAGGTTCCTCAAGTTTGGGAAAGGTCAAGGAGAAACTGGTAAGAAGATGAACCTCACATTTACCCCCTCTTTTCCATAAGTCTGAAGGGATGGACAATGGGCCTCGGGCCCTGTTCCAAGAGAAGTTCAAAAGGTGAAAACCCCCCAAAGAGTCAGGGGAAAATTTCCCTCATGGCAAACAAAGCACGGGGAAGGGTAACGATGCCACCCTTTGGGTTTTAAAGGGAGCAATTTTCCCTTTAAAAAAGGGACTTGAGAATGAATTGGGGCCCCAAAATCCTCCCTTTAAAAGTGGGATGTAGGGTGTGGTGAAGAGAGGCTTCATCCCAGAAGTTGGTAGAGATGTTGATTAAGTCAGATGTGAATTTGTCCACGGTCAACAAAATTTCTCTAGGGGGATCCCCACTCTGGAGAAATGGACAAAGGGGTTCACCCCCTCTGTAGTAGTTATGGTTTTTAAAGGGAACGGCTTCAGGGAAACTCGAAGGCTAATCAATAATGTTAAATATTCTATGTCCCCCCGATGAAAAAGGGGGATAAAGGACCAACGTGTCAAAAGCTACCTTTTTAAACGGTACCGTAAAAAATTGGCATTTTGACCATAGGTACTCGCCTGGGGCCTGGGGGGGTGACATTTGGGAAACTTTTCACGATCTACAATGTAGGACATTGAGGACATTTTTTTGGGCCAAAATAGGGGTTTCCCTAATTTTTATTTAAGATTTTACGAGCGAGAAATGTCCGGCCACTGGCAGGTCTGAGCCTTTTAAGAAATCTCTCTGCATTGACTTGGAAAAACTAAGATGGAAAAGTCTATCTCATCTGAATTTAATTTGAAAACTGCTTGTAAAATACCTTTTATATATTAAATTTTTAGAAAAGTTTTTCCTTTTGAAACTTTATTTTGTTTAGCGGCTTTTTGGAATTTTGAAGAGAAGGGCAATTACGTTTGAAATTGACAAAGGGGCCTTTGATATATCAAAAGGCTTAAAGTCAGGGGAAAAACAAAGGAGGAAGTAGGAAAGCCCCGGGCTTTGGGTTTAGCCCTATCAAGACATTTATGGGATCGGAGGTGATATCTTATTTCATCTAAAAAGTGAACTTGGATCCTACTTACTCGTTTTCGAGAGTACATATGGTTTTAAACCCACATGAATCTCGCGAGACATTTTTTATTGAACTTTTTGAGCGGCTTCTTGACTTACAGGAGAGGATTGAAACCTTGTGTCCCTTTGGTGCTGACAGGTCAAGTCAGAAGGAAGAATGGCCCTTTTACTTACCCATTTGTATGGAGCGAAGGATGGGAGCTAGTACGGCTTCAACCAACCTGTGAACCATTTAGACCTAATGTAACAAGGTGGGAGGAAAAGTGTCTTACGGGCCCAAGTAGTTTGAAAGTATAGCAGGGAATGGTTTCTTTAAAAATTAGGGAACAGCTTATCAGAAATTACAGTCGTGTGTCAGGGCCCCGTTGTGCTCCCCCGGGGTTTTTTGGTGTTTTCACGGGGGCTCTTAGTGCTAGAACTTTAATTTGTTGTCATCAAACTTACGTAATCCCCCTTTGCGCCGGGAACCCAAACTTGGGGGGAAAACATTATATCTGAGCAAAAAAGGAGAATTATGTGCACTATGCGGTTTACTGCCCGGGGAATCATAGGCCTGTGTCCCCTGTGAAAAATAATAAAAATTAAACTTTGTTCAGAGGGAAAAAAAGTCTCCCTAAAAATTGGTATCATATGTATAGTGTATACTACTTCTCCCTAGTATATTGATGTAAAGGGTAAAGTGATTTGAAAACAGGTATTTGTAAATGAAGCGATAGCCTATAAGGAGGTCCAGAATGCCAGAAACTTTCCACAGGTCGTGTTTTTAATAAACTTCCTGGCTGCTAGTGTACCCCCTATATCTGTGATCGTGAAATGCAGAATACATGTTGTAGTAGCAACTAACCCGTATTAAATGGAAATTAGTGGAGTGGGTGTCTTTCATTAGTTTCTTTTTTCTTTAAATACCAGGGGTTTTTTGTGAATTTCAATAACCCGTAGTTCCAGCGGTGCAAAATACACAACCCGAAGAAATTTTTACTACAGAAAAAACGTCCTTCCTCCCAAAATTTTCACCCGCAACTATAGTGATAATATAGATTTATTTTGGGGGGAGACGGAAAAAAAAAAAAATTTAAAAACTGAACAGCGATTGATAAACAAAGGGTTTGGGGGACCGTTCGTCATTGTAGGGGTGCAGCATCACCGGTCTTAACACGCAAGTTATACTTTTGTTCAATCAATACATATTACTCGGGTAGATAATTTCCGTAGATCCTTCATGTGTTAGCTCAAATCACCGACCAGTATGGTTTAAATAAGTGACCCACTGTTCAGATCAGATAGACTGGTCCGTACCCTTGACTGGTCCGAACCCTTGACTGGTCCGAACCCTTGACTGGTCCGAACCCTGGACTGGTTTCAAACGGTTTCGTTGTGCACTACCTAGCAGGTTATTAATAGAATATTCAAGAGGCTGCTAGTAGAATTGCAGTAAATCAACCATTCAAATCATTATGAAGCTGTGTGTAGTCTGTGGTCAGTCAAACAAACGGGCTTCCACATGCATAAATTGTCATTTTTGTGGAAATTGGTGTCACGCCCCTTGTGCAGATATCCCAGAAATAGCTACAAGCAGTATTAAAACAGGGAAGTGTTTTTGGGTATGCCCAAATGAGATAAATCTGTGGACTAAAATCACAAGGGTATAAAAGAGGTCAACATCAAAGCTGCTTTCATAGAAACCCTGGAAGCTTTTCTACAACAGATGGGAACATAAAAAGTCTGGGCTGAATTGGTACTGCCCTTGATACTGGCCATGTAGTCAGAAACTGTAAGGCTGGAGGTGATGTCCTGGTAGTCAGTAAATGGGGGGCTGATAGTGCTGTCCTGGGAGACAGTAATGGTGAAGCTGGAGGTGCTGTCCTGGGAGACAGTAATGGTGAAGCTGGAGGTGCTGTCCTGGGAGACAGTAATGGGGAAGCTGGAGATGCTGTCCTGGGAGACAGTAATGGTGAAGCTGGAGATGCTGTCCTGGGAGACAGTAATGGTGAAGCTGGAGATTTTGTCCTGGGAGACAGTAATGGTGAAGCTGGAGGTGCTGTCCTGGGAGACAGTAATGGTGAAGCGGAGGTGTTGTCCTGGGAGACAGTTAATGGTGAAGCTGGAGGTGTTGTCCGGGGGACAGTAATGGTGAAGCTGGAGGTGTTGTCCTGGAGACAGTAATGGTGAAGCTGGAGGTGCTGTCCTGGGGGACAGTGGTGGTGAAGCTGGAGATGCTGTCCTGGGAGACAGTAATGGGGAAGTGGAGAGCTGTCCTGGGAGACAGTAATGGTGAAGCTGGAAATTTTTTCCAGGTAGTCGGGGAATTATCCCAGGAAGGAATAATTTAAATGACCTCATAGGGGACAGGAGCATATAGGGAAACAAGTGTAGTCAAAGATAAGAATAAACCAATTTTGCAAACTAGAAATACCGAAGGAATAGCAAACAAGAGGACTCCACTACAATAGTGAGGATATATTACCAAAAACAACTGGTGGGAGCTCCATTGTTGGTGCTAGGGAGGATAGAGTAAGACAGGGAAACATGCACCAACAGGGAATACAGTCACAGAAACCCAAGGCAAAAAGGAAACCAAGCCTGTGCACATACTATGCACTTGGTATCTGCTGGCATGGAAATCTGGAAAAAAAGATGGGACGTGCAACTATGACCACCCTAGAAAATGCCATGCCCCTATGACAACAGGAAAATGCAAAATCCCTTCCTGTAAGCTTTTTCACCCTGAACTGTGTACCTCTTCAGTACAGGAAAGACTGTGCTATAACTTAAATTGCCAGGCATACCATCTAAAGGGGACAAAAAGATACAAAACATCCAGGCCATGGGAAAACCTGGGTAGCCACAGCCACTCAAGAGGGAGAGGTTTTTAGTGCCAGGAAGAAAAAAAAAAACTGGCAGGAAATGGCAGAAATCGTACACCAAATCCAGTCATTCCTGGAGTGGAACCACAGTCGAGGCCTCCACTCCAAACCAACAGATACAGAAAACTAATGCCGGAATAAAAATCCCCCCCCAGTACCAACAATACCATCAGTCCGATAACATTCTTCTTTGCAAATAAAACAGGGTCTAAAGCCAGAAAACAAACAAACAAAATACCTTTCATCCGTGGACTGCTTCAGAGGAAAAAGGCAATGTTCGCGGCTTTCACTGACACTCACATAAAGGATCACTTGGACAACGAATATGGACCCCAGGTTACAACCTATACAGATGTGACAGAGTGAACAAGGCAAAAGGGGGGGGGGGTTGGCCTGTACATTGCAGAGTCACTTGTTTGCACAGAACTGCTAAATGCCTCAAATGATGTAGTGGAAGTTTTAGCAGTAAGGTCGAGAACCAAAACCTAGTCATTGTGGTAGTCTACAAGCCTCCCGGGTGCAACATCCCAGCAATTCCAGGAACAGCTGTTTAAAAAATTTACCACTGTCTGGAAAACCTTCCAGCTCCTGCAAACCCAACATCTTGCTCCTGGGGGATTTCAACCTAAGGCACCTAAAATGGAGGAATATAGCGAATAATATTGTTGCAGTAATAACACCAGGAGGCAGCTCTGATGAAAACTCACACTCACGCGAGCTTTTAAATCTCTGCACAAAATTCAATTTAAACCAGCAAATAATAGAGCCTACTAGACTGGAGAATACACTGACCTCATCTTCACTAACAATGATGATCTGATAAGAAATGTCACCATATCAAAAACAATATACTCAGATCACAACATAATTGAGGTTCAGTCATGTATGCGCGGAGCCCCAGACCGACATAATGAGATTAGTCACGAGGGAGCATTCACCAAATTCAACTTCAATAACAAAAACATAAAGTGGGACCAAGTAAACCAAGTCCTAACCTATATAAGCTGGGAAGATATACTAAGCAACACAGACCCCAACTTATGCCTAGAACAGATTAACTCGGTGGCACTCGATGTATGCACAAGGCTTATTCCTCTAAGAAAAAGGAGGAGTAGATGTTAAAACAGAAAGAGACAGGCGCTCCCTTTACAGGCGACGGAAAAGAATAACAGAGCGCTAAAAGAGGTCATATATCTGAAATGCGTAGGGAGACACTGGTCAGAGAAATAGCAAGCATCGAACTTAAGCTAAAAGAATCCTTAGGAGTCAGGAATCGCGGGAAGAACTAAAAGCCATAAATGAAATCGAAAGAAACCCAAAGTATTTCTTCTCCTATGCCAAATCAAAATCGAGAACAACGTCCAGTATTGGGCCCCTACTTAAACAAGATGGGTCCTACACAGATGACAGCAAGGAAATGAGTGAGCTACTCAAGTCCCAATATGACTCAGTTTTTAGCAAGCCGCTAACCAGACTGAGAGTCGAAGATAAAAAATGAATTTTTATGAGAGAGCACAAAATTTGATTAACACAAGCCTATCCGATGTTATCCTGACGCCAAATGACTTCGAACAGGCGATAAATGACATGCCCATGCACTCTGCCCAGGGCCAGACTCATGGAACACTGTGTTCATCAAGAACTGCAAGAAGCTCCTATCACGAACCTTTTCCATCCTATGGAGAGGGAGCATGGACACAGGGTCGTCCCACAGTTTACTAAAAACAACAGATATAGCCCCCACTCCACAAAGGGGGCAGTAAAGCAACAGCAAAGAACTACAGAACAATAGCACTAACATCCCATATCATAAAAATCTTTGAAAGGGTCCTAAGAAGCAAGATCACCACCCATCTAGAAACCCATCAGTTACACAACCCAGGGCAACATGGTTTAGAACAGGTCGCTCCTGTCTGTCTCAACTATTGGATCACTACGACAAGGTCCTAAATGCACTAGAAGACAAAAAGAATGCAGATGTAATATATACAGACTTTGCAAAAGCCTTCGACAAGTGTGACCATGGCGTAATAGCGCACAAAATGCGTGCTAAAGGAATAACAGGAAAAGTCGGTCGATGGATCTATAATTTCCTCACTAACAGAACACAGAGAGTAGTCGTTAACAGAGTAAAGTCCGAGGCAGCTACGGTGAAAAGCTCTGTTCCACAAGCACAGTACTCGCTCCCATCTTGTTCCTCATCCTCATATCCGACATAGACAAGGATGTCAGCCACAGCACCGTGTCTTCCTTTGCAGATGACACCCGAATCTGCATGACAGTGTCTTCCATTGCAGACACTGCAAAGCTCCAGGCGGACTCAACCAAATCTTTCAGTGGGCTGCAGAAAACAATATGAAGTTCAACGATGAGAAATTTCAATTACTCAGATATGGTAAACATGAGGAAATTAAAATCTTCATCAGAGTACAAAACAAATTCTGGCCACAAAATAGAGCGAAACACCAACGTCAAAGACCTGGAGTGATCATGTCGGAGGATCTCACCTTCAAGGACCATACATTGTATCCAATCGCATCTGCTAGAAAAATGACAGGTATGGAATGAGAACCTTCAAAACTAGGGAGGCCAAGCCCATGATGACACTCTTCAGGTCACTTGTTCTATCTAGGCTGGAATATTGCTGCACACTAACAGCACACCTTTCAAGGCAGGTGATATTGCCGACCTAGAAAATGTACAGAGAACTTTCACGCGCGCGCATAACGGAGATAAAACACCTCAATTATTGGTAGCGCTTGAGGTTCCTAAACCTGTATTCCCTGGAACGCAGGAGGGAGAGATACCATGATTATATACACTGGAAAATCCTAGAGGGACTAGTACCGAACTTGCACACGAAAATCAATCACTACGAAAGCAAAAAACTTGGCAGTACGATGCACCATCCCCCCAATGAAAAGCAGGGTGTCACTAGCACGTTAAGAGACTATACAATAAGTGTCAGGGGCCCGAGACTGTTCAACTGCCTCCCAGCACACATAAGGGGATTACCAACAGACCCCTGGCAGTCTTCAAGCTGGCACTGGACAAGCACCTAAAGTCGGTTCCTGACCAGCCGGGCTGTGGCTCGTACGTTGGTTTGCGTGCAGCCAGCAGCAACAGCCTGGTTGATCAGGCTCTGATCCACCAGGAGGCCTGGTCACGGACCGGGCCGCGGGGGCGTTGACCCCCGGAACTCTCTCCCGGTAAACTCCAGGTAA
>NC_069439.1:352624-367528 GCF_026875155.1 Cherax quadricarinatus | reverse complement strand
TTTTTCTTGGTAGAAAGAATACAGTTTACGTTAATCTGAAAATAAAACACCTACCGGGCGTTCGTCGCACTGCTGCTCCCTTGTTCCCTTAAACCATTATTTAATCTGTTTTTTTGCGCTTAACTGGATTTAATTAGGAAAAAATCTAGGTAAAAACTTTAAACATAACGCATAAAAAAAATTTCAGGTATTGTTTGCGATCTTTTTAAAAAACGGACTTTAAAAAAAACCTTGAAAACATTTATAAATCATGAAAAATTTTTAATTTAAGGAAAACGCTGATAAAGTCTAGGGATAGCACCCGCCACTTTCATACCCCATTCCCATCCTGTGCGGGGTGCCCAAAAGAGGACATAATGGGGTCCAGGGACGGGGGCCCAAAGTTCTGACAAAATGAACAAGGTAAAAAAGGAAATGAATTTACAATTTTAAAAAAATAATGAATAAAATGTAAAAAAATTACTTTTTTTTTTAAAACGGGTTACCGTCATGAAAAAATTTAAAAAATTAATGAAAAATTTCACACATCCACACCCGGTCACTTCTGTAATGAGTTTTCAGTGAAAATTTTAAATTTGTTGGTCACACAAAACCCCACACACACAAAACCCACAAAATAGGTGATCCCCCACACACAACACGAGCGTACATACACACACGAGAAACACGAAACTCATGCATGTATAAAGTACACAAATACAAAACCCAAACAAGCACACAAGCACCCACACACAAACACACACACACACACACCCACCCAACACCACACCCCACCCCCCCAAAACACACAACACCAAAACAAAAACACACACACACAGGGGGTAATGCTTTATTTTTACAGAGTCTTTCAGAGTATTTTTCCAAAATTTCCCCTGAAAATTTAACCAATGTGGGTAAAAATTTTGACATATCTTGAACATTTCTGAAACGGTTGTCTCTGAATTCATTAATTTAATCACACTCCATACATAATGACGCAGGGTGAAATTTCGTTTGGTCTACATCCCGGGGTGGTGATTTAACCTGCCCCAAATACTTTTGGAAAAACCCCGCCGGGGGCCCGGGGGGAGTGACATCCAAAAAGTCTGCTTTTTTTTGTTGGGGGTGCACCATAACATGGGGGCTCCTTTTGGGAGGGTAGAAACATGAAAAGATGGACTGACTGTGGGCCCAAACTTTCCCAGATTTTTAAGTCCCAAAAAAATTCATTTTAATTCTTTTGTATTATTTTCTCAAAAACCCCGCCCAACTGAAACCAAATTGGGAATTCTACCCCCTTTTTGAAAGCATACAGCTTTTTGGGGAGTTTAATTTTTTCTGTCCTACATCTGAAGACCAAAGTGAATGGAATTTCCCCAGCATGTGGGACTCTGACTCCACTGTCCACAATCCTATCATGCCTTGTCGGGTTTGACAAAGCATCCACAATTTAACTTAATGAGTTGAGAGCCTTTTATGGATGACAGAGAATCAGTTACTTTTTAAAGTGTAAACCTTAGATACATGGACCCCTTTAGTGCAAGGGTATGGTAAACAGTTCTTTGAAAGCAGAGGCCCCCCCAGTTATTTGATGGGTTCCCCAATTTTTTTATGAGGGGCCATCACCTGTACGACAACAGCAGCACTACCACTGACCAGTCGATTGGTGAAAGAACCTAAAACAAAATTAATTTGGAAAAGAGTGGCTTATGACAAGTTATCAATACAGTTTAAGGCATCATGTTTGGCTTAAAGGGCGAAGCTTTGGTTGTAAATTGATGAAGTGTTTTTGGGGGGAAAAAAATGGAGGAAGGTAGTTTTTGGGAAGGGATAATATCCAGGAGCGGAGAGGAGCCGCGTTGCCTATTAACACAGATCTGTATCGGGTTCATGCGGATGCGGTTCCAAATTTTTGTTCGATTCATCTGGAGGATTGTTCACGGGGGCTGAGGAAAATTTGGGGGGGTTTTCCTGGTGAATGGGCCTCCCCGAACACATTAGCACCAATTAGGTTTTTTCTTTCATTTAAAACGATTCTGATGCTTGGAATATCCCGCCTTTCCCCTATTTAAAATTTTTTCAAAACGAGGGGGTCCTAGAATGATCCTCATTGCTTTGTTCAGCGATTTTTTTTCCCAGCCCTCCAATCAAGCTTCCCTGTCAGACACAAGAGCAAGTAGTGGCGCAGCTTAATCAACCAATCATCTAATATAAGCAAGAATAAGCTATTTTCATCACTTGTCCATCTTTTTAATTTTTCCTCCTCTCCCTCAACCTGTCTTCCTTCTTTTCTTCTTTACTCTCGTGGCATGATAACAGTTCAGTAAATTACCAGGGGAAATTTCCTCAGAGGTTCTCCCTCAGTTTAAATACAAATAGGAACTGAGTGCCACACTAAAGAGCTAAATAGACATGGAATTGTAACCTTCAACACCGTGTGGAGCGGCTAGCTCCTATGGGTTTAGCGCATCACGTGCAAAATTATATTAAATCTATGTGTTGACTACTTACTACGTGAATTAAAGTTGTCAGTTTTTATTTGTTCTCAGAACAACAGATTAATATTACATCTTTTAATGTATTTTAATTAATTGCAAGTAAAATATAACTTTCTGGTAGTAGGAATATAATGTTGTTTAAGTGTAAGTGAAAGGAAAAGTTTCATGATATATATTAAGTTAGCTACATAACACAGTTAACTAAACTGGACAATATATTAGTAGTCGCGAACTAAAATTTTAGATAGCTAATCTTGCTTTTATTTATTTGTTTTGGCTAAAGTTGTTTTCTAAAAACATTAACAATCATCTTGGGTATGATGACACCACATTCAGAACAAGTGTTTTAGTGGGGCTACCGTTTAGTGGGGCAACGTTTATGTGGGGCTACGTTATTAGTGTGGTACGTTTTATGGGGCAACGTTTAGTTGGCTACTGATTCTTGTTAAGGAATTAATTCTTATGACTGCAAAAATAGACTGGTGAATAAATCTCTGTGAACAGTCTCACTTTGCTGCAATGACCAATTCAACATGTAATACTCGTCCTCTTCTTATTATTATTGGCATTATATTTCACGTGAATTTTAAAGAACTTCAACAAAAATTGACGCAATCTACCAAGTAGCTTAACACACCCACCAAGGTCCAGACTACGACTCACCAGGTCCAAACTAACACTCTCACCAGGTGCCAGGACTAACACTCTCTCCAGATCCACACTACACTCTCACCAGGTCCACACTACACTCACACCAGGACCACACTACACTCTCACCCGGGTCCACACTTAACACTCTCACCAGGTATCATACTACCTCTCACCAGTCCAGAATACAAACTCTCACCAGATCCACACTACACTCTCACCCGGTCCACCACAACACTCACACCATTCCACACAACACTCTCAACTAGGCGCAGACTACACTCTCACACAGGTCCAGACTACACTCTCACCAGGTCCAGACTACACACTCTCACCAGGATCCACACTACACTCTCACCAGGTCCACAACTTCACTATCAACCAGGTCCAGACTACACTCACCAGTCCCGACTAAACTCTCACCAGGTCCACACTACACTCTCACCAGGTCGACACTCACTCTCCACCAGGTCCACACTACTTTCTCAACCAGGTCCACACTACACTCTCACCAGTCCAAACACACTCTCACGGGTCCAACAACCCCTTCCCCAGGCCCACACTACCTTAAAGGGGGTTAAAACACAAATTACCGGGGTCCATACACTTTCACCGGGTCTAACACACTCTCACCAGGTCCCACACACTATCCGGGTTCACACACACTTCCCAGGTTCACACTACACTTCCGGGCCCCACACTACACTTCACCAGTCCACACTCACTCACGGGTCAGACTACATTTTTTACCGGTCCCACTACACTCTCCCATTTCCAACTACACCTCACCGGGGTCCAGACTACACTCTCACCCAGGTTTAAAAACCCACACTTCCCCCGGGGGCCACATTACATCCACCAGGGTCCAATTCCCTCCCAGGTCCAACTACACTTCCCCAGGTCCAAAACTACATTTCACCAGGTCCCATAAAAATTTCCCCAGGTCCCACTACACTCTTCCCAAAGCCCAACTACATTTCAACAGTCAACTACACTCTCACCAGGTCCAACTACACTTCACAGGTCCACTTTCCCTCTCACCAGGTCCAACTACCCCTTTCCCAAACCCCCAACTAAAAATTTAAAACGCCCACACTACCTCTCCAAGGTCCAACTATCCTTACATTCCACACTAACTCTCCCCAGGTCCACACTACACTCCTTCATTCTTTCTCGGTAACAAACCTTCCTTTTTTTTCCCAATAAAATCAAAAAAAAAAAGGGTTTATAACAAAAATTTCTTAATTTTTTAGAAATCTCACATTTACAATTAGGTCCCCTACCTTTCAGGAAATATTTCAACCAAAATCCCCCCAAAGGTAAAAAACACAAACTAATTTATTATAATCCCCGGGGGTCACAAAAAAAAACAGTCCCAAACCCACTCTTCCCTAAAAAAAATTTTAAAAATTAAACAAATCAATCAATTTTTCTTTAAAAAAGGTCCTATTTTTATTTAACCGGTCAAACTCTCCTGCCTGTGTTTTAGGGTACCTTGTCAAATTCAAATAAAATGGATTTAATAAAAAATTTTTCTTAAGTTTGATAAATGAAAAATTAAAACCTTATTTCAAAAAATATTTTAAAAAAATTTTAAGACTTGAAATCGGGGTTTTTATTTGGGTTTAATCCATGGATCAAAAAATTTTTCCGGGACAAGTTTATCCAATTTTTATTAAAAACCCATGGACAAATCTAAAAAAAGATCCCCAGTGTTGACTTGTTTTAAATTTCATTTTGTGGTATTTTAACCTTTCTTTCACAAAAAAGGTTTTTAGAAGAAAATTTAAGAAAACCAAAATTTTTGGGGTATTGATTTTTGATAATTTTATTTTTGGTAATGTGATTGGGTTTTTAGTTTTAAAGGACTCACCAAATAATGGTTCTAAAACCGACAAAAATTAGAATTGAAAATGAATGATGGGAACTTAAAAAGAAAGGTTTTTCCCAACAGTGGTTCATCTCCAAAAATTTAAAAACAGGAAGGGATAAGGAGGGATAGTTTGAGGTAATAGTTAGGGATTTGAATGTTAAAGACATCTTTCTTGAGGGAAGACAAAAGGGCCAAAGAGGTTTTATAACTGCACACTTTAACCAACAGGGGAGGGGGATAAGTGGGAACCTGTCCTAGTGAATTTAATGTGTCCAAAGGGGGACAATGGAAAAAATCTTATAAAAATTAAATTTTCAGTTTGACAGTTAGTGGGTTTCGGAAAACCGACTTTGAAAAGTGATGGCCAGGTGGGAAAGTTTCCTTTTCATAAAGATTCCCCAAGTTGATAAGTGTCTCAATTCTTTAAATAAAAACTTTGGTTTTCCAAAATTTCTGTTTGGGTTACGTTTCATCCCCATCCTCACTTTTAAAACCTCTCCCATAAATAATTAACCCCAAAATAATAATAAATAGTACATACTAAATAATATAATAATTTAATAAATTTTTAAAATGCATATAACAATTTTGCCTTTCTTTTACCCAAAAACATTTTTGATTTTTTTTATTTATCATTGTTCAGGGTAATGAAGCCCCTTTTAATTTCTTCCAAATACCTTTTCTTCAGTCTCGAGAGTTTGGGGAAACAATTTTGAACACTTGTCCAACCTTCGGACAAAGACTTCTTACACTACTTACACGGATCCCGCCTCCTGTGCTTCAACTGCGTACAAACACCTGTTTGGCCCTATGTGTGGGGGCCCGATTACCTCAAATCCCCTTCCTTATTCCTTCCGGCTTCGTAGTGGACTGTGGCAAAAACGTTTCTTCAATAAAGTTCCCCATAGTTGCTAAGTGTTTAAATTTCTTCGACCTCAAACATCTTAATAAAAAATTTAAGTTTCCCCCAAATGCCCGAAATGTAAGAAATCAAAATTGTCATTAAAATTTGCGTACTGTCACCCTCGGGTTTATCTCGGGGTTGCCAACCTTGCTGTGGAGGCCGGGGTTCTTTTTTTCAAGGCCCACTTGCTGTGTTTTTGATGCTTTCCTCAGGCCCATGTTCCGGGGTCCATTTTTCCCCCTCAGATGTTCTCCCCCCCATTTCCAAGGTCTGCCTTTTGTAACCAGTATCCCCTTTTTTTTCCCCGGCCCAGTGTCCAGGAGCCCATCTGTCCCCCAGTTTATTCCCCCCTTCCCACTTTCCCAAGGCTCCCTTTGTAACCAGTATTCCTTCTTTCCCGGGCCCGTATGTCAAGGAGTCCATCTGTCCGCCTCAGTGTTCCCCCTTTCCCCCCATTTTCCCCAAGGTCTCCCTCAAAACCTATCTCCTTCTTTCCCAGGTCCATATGTCCAGGATCAATCTGGTTCCCTCAGTATTCTCCCTTCCTCACTCCCCCAAAGGGTCTGCCTTTGAAACCAGTTCTCCTTCTTTCAAAGGTCCATGTGTCCAGGAGTCAATCTTCCGCCCAGATATTCTCCCTTCCCCACTTTCCCAAGGCTCCCTTTTTAAAACCCTATCCCCCTTCTTTCCCGGGCCCATGTGTCCAGGAGCCCATATCTCCGCCTCAGTATTCCCCCTTTCCCCCCCACTTTCCCAAGGTCTCCCTTTGAACCAGTATCTCCTTTTTTCCCAGGTTAATATGTCCAGGGTCCATCGGGTCCGCCCAGATTTCCCCCTTCCCCCTTCCCCAAGGTGTTCTCGCTTTTCCCAGGCCCATGGTCCAGGAACCCCATCCGTACCCCCCGGATGTCTGCCCTTCCCCTTTCCCCTTGGGTTTTTTCCCAGTCTCAGCCTTCCCCCAGGTTATTTACCCCCAAAGTTGCTCAGCCCCCCTCAGTGATTTAGCCAGTGAGAACGAGGTCTTGTCTAGTGGTCTACGGTAAGACTGTCCAGGTGGGGGGAATTACAGGAGGGGACACACAAAAATTTTGCGTCCTTAATTACGTTTCCCAAAACAGTGTGACCGTAAGTCAGCCAGACGCACCAAGTCCGCCCAGTTCGGCCCCCAAAGGTTGGCCACTCAATGAAATTTTGGGGTTCTATTTATTTTATACGTTTTTATTTACATTAAATAAAAGATATTTTTATTTAATTATTAATTTAAGGGGGCTTGTGAAAGTTTTGTTGTGACTTTATGGGGTTTTCATGTGTTAATTTTTATCTACCTTCTCGAAAATGTAAAAAAGTGTCAAATTTCATATTTTTTTTAGTTATTTTTCTTACTATTTACAATGCGCGTGGTTTAAATTCCCCGCTTGTGCATAATGACAGACTTTATATTTTTGGGGGGTTATCCTGGGTAATGTAACATTAGATGAATGGTTAGAAAACCGACAGTTGAAAATTTGACAATGTGAAACCCTTTTGGGGGTATCTTTATTGAGGGAAACTTTTTAGCCACACAGTGGTTTTATCAGCCCAAGAGTTGCACATGTGTCTAATTTCTAACATGTCGGTTCTCTGAACCAAATTAAAAACCCTGTCGACACGAACTTTTTTTAATTTAAAAACCCTTGGGAAATTTCTTCACTTGCCTAATTTTGGGGCCGACCTACTTCCACTTGAACAAATGTGACCCCACCTTGACTGTGCACCCCCTACCAACGGTTTATAAGCTGCTTCCCGCTCATATCCGTTTTATATTCAAATTGAGGGGACTGAACACATCGACTCAAGGTTGAGGGACTGTTACCTCATTCTCCCCCCTGTTTTCAAGATTTCCACGTTGGACTGAGAAGCCATGTGTGGCAAAACGTTTCCCAAAAAAAAACCCCAAGAGTTGCACATGTGTCTAATTTATCATAAATGTACAATTGTTACTATGATGTTTTTGTTAACTGTTTTACGAGCCTGAATTTAAAAAAAATTTTTCCCTTTTTGTTTTTCGCTCTTTTGGCTTTCCGCTGGGCCTGAAAGGTTAGTATTTTACATAACAAAATAACACACAACACACAACACACACAACCCCAACACCACACACACCACACAAAAAACACACTATAAATTTTTTTGGGATAAAAATAAAAACTAGAAGCCCTGATCCCTTGATCTATTAACAAAAAATATTTTGGTGGGGGCTGCTGCGACTGGTCAGTACGTCTTTTTTTATAGCATTAAATTATGTTGTAGTTTTGATTTTTGGAAGTTAGCGAATTTTATAAAATAATGTTGTTTTAAAATTTACTTGATTTTTAAAATGTTACATGTATTATACCTGAACGATGTGGAACAAAATGTTATCATGTTTATCCTAAAACGGTTGGAACACAAATTATATGTAATTTACCTAAGGGTGGGGGAAACTAATGTTATTTTTTTTTTCTTAATTTTTCAATTTAAATAATCTTAACGTTAATGTTTAGACGGTTTTTTCGTCGTCCCAAAATTGTGCTGTCATAGAAATTAAAAAAAATAGTAAATTACATTTTAAATAACTGCTATTTTTTATTATTTTTTAGTGCCTAAAACTTTCTTAAATTTGCAGTGGTTTATAATTCAACTAAAATCGTCGAGAGACTTGATCTTATGTTGGGGAAGAAAAAGGGGGAAAAAAAAAAAAAAAAGTAACCGGTATGCGAAATAAGGATGACTGGTATGCGAAAAAAAGGATGACCTGGTTGCGAAAAAAGGATGCCCTGGTTACGAAAAAAAGGAGACTGGTATACAAAATAAGGAGAACTAGTATGGAAATAAGGTTACCTGAACTTAAAATGGAAAAAAATCCGACGGGTTTGTTAGGTAAGCCATATGCAACAGTTAGGTATCTTTATTTAAACGTTTCCCCTACCAGTGTTTCTTCATCAAGTACAAAAAAGTTGATAGAAGCAGAAGATACCGAAGACGATGTAATCAGTCCATCACCTTAAAATTTTTGAGGTGGTCAGTCCCCTCAGGGAGAAGCATTGTTCCATATATGAAACAATATGGAGTAGTGACAGGTGGAGCTTTTTAGCGCCAAGAGGGGACGTAGGCCATAGGAGGGGTAAGAACTGATTTTGAAAGGGTCGGGGCCCTCTCAAATCAAATTTCCTACTATGGAAAAAATGCTTTTCTCCAGATGAGGGCTGACCACCTCAAAACTTTAAGGGTGAGGACTGATTACTTTCGTTTCGAGTATCTTCTGTTCTATCAACTTTTCTGTACTTGACTGAAGGGAAACCCACTGTGTAGGCGAAAAGTTTCATAATAAAGATACCTAACGTTTCTTTTTGCTTCCTAACAAGGTTGACCTGGTATAAATAATTTTGGTTAAAGTGGAAAATTGGATCCTGGGAAATAGACAATGAACTAAGACACAACACAATGGAACATTAGAAAAACTTAGGGGAAAAACAACACAAGGAACATTAGAAAACTTTAGGAACACCCAATGGAAAATTTGAACAACTTAGGGAAAAACACACAATGGAAAATTAAAAAATTAGGCAACACAAACAATGGAACATTAGAAAACTTAGGAAAACAACACAAAAGGAAAATTTGAACAACTTAGGCACACAACACAATGGAACATTAGAACAATTAGGGAACACAAACAATGGGAAAATTAGAACAACTTAGGGGAAACACAAAACAATGGGAAAATTAGAACAACTTAGGCAACCAACACAATGGAAAAATTAGAAAATTAGGCAACCAAAAAACAAAGGGAAAAATTTTAAAAACTTAGGCCCCACAACACAATGGAAAATTAGAACAACTCAGGGAAAAAAAACACAATGGGAACATTAGAACAACTTAGGCAACAAACAAATGGGAAATTTGAACAACTTAGGCAACACAAAACAATGGAAAAATTAAAACAATTAGGCAAACAACACAAGGAAATTAGAAAAAATTAGGCAACACAACACAATGGAACATTAGAACAACTCAGGCAACACAACACAAAGGAACATTAGAACAACTTAGGCAAAAACAACACAAAGGAAAAAATTGAACAAATTAGGGAACACAAAAAACCCAAAGGAACATTAGAACAACTTAGGCAAAAACACAATGGAACATTTGACAACTTAGGCAACAAACACAATGGAACATTAGAACAACTTAGGCAACACAAAACAAAGGAACATTGAAAACTAGGAACCCAACACAATGGAACATTAAAAACTTAGGGAAAACAACACAATGGAAAATTAGAACAAATTAGGCAACACAACACAATGGACATTAGAACAACTTAGGCAACAAACACAAAGGAAAAATTAGAACAACTTGGCAACACAAACAATGGGGAAAATTTGAACACTTAGGCAAACAACACAAAGGAAAATTAGAACAACTAGGCAACAAAACTAAAGGGCAACCAATTTCCCCACGAAGCGTTTTATCAGGTATTTATTCTCGGTATTTACATTTTTCATTATTATTACTATAAATCAACGTTTATTCCCCAAAAACTCAATCTTTCAAACCCCCCAACCCCCACAACTTCTTTAACCACCCCCCTCACAACCACTTCAACCACCCCCCTCCACAATATTTCAACCACCCAACTCCACAACTCATTTCAACCACCCCAACCCCCAATCATCTTCAACCACCCAACTCCCCCAAATCACTTCAACCACCCAATCCAAATCATCTTCAACCCCCCACCCACAACTCCTTCAACACCCAATCCCCAAAATCATCTTCAACCCCCATCCACAACTACTTCAACCCCCCAACTCCACAACTCATCTTCAACCCCCCCAATCCACAATCATCTTTAACCCCCCAATCCCAACTTTTTTCAAACCCCCGCTCCACAACTCATCTTCAACCACCCAACTCCACAACTCATCTTCAACCACCCCAATCCACAACTCATCTTTAACCCCCAACTCCACAATCATCTTTAACCCCCCAACTCCACAAATCATCTTCAACCACCCCAAATCCCAACTATTTTACCCACCCAATCCCAAAATCACTTCAACCACCCCAAACCCACAATATCTTCAAACACCCAACTCCACAATCATCTTCAACCACCCACTCCACAAATCAATTTAAACTCCACAAAAATAAACTTCAACCACCCATCTCCCCAACCATTTAAACCACCCATTTCACAAATCATCTTCAACCCCCCATCTCACAACTCATTTTAACAACCCCTCTCACAATCATCTTTAACCCCCCCTTCCCCAATCATCTTCAACAACCCCTCTTCCAACCACTTAAACCCCCCTCTCCACAAATCTCTTCACCACCCCTCTTTCCAACTCATCTTAACCCCCCATCTCCCAATCATCTCAACAACCCATTCCACAATCATCTTCAACCCCCCCATCTTCACAACTCATCTTTAACCACCCTCTCCCCAAAATAAACTTCAAGCACCATCTTCAAATCATCTTGAACCACTATCTCCCCCAAAATCATCTTAACCACCCATTTACACTCATCTTCAACCGTCTTTACCCACCTTGTATAAAAACCTTACCTAAATCGTCGGCCATCAATCATCCCAACCCACCTCAAAAACAAGAACCACCATCAGCCATTCATAACTACAAAACCCCCTAATAACCACAACTCACCCTCAACCCTCCATAATCCCCAACTTACCATCAATCATTATAAAACACCTCACCACAAATCAATCAAACATCCCTACCAAATCACCCCCCAACATCACCACCAAAAACTCATACCAACCATTCCCCAAATTTTTGAAACACGACTCAGTGTGTCTATAAGGTGGAACAATATTTAGGTTTTATGAGTGTTTTTTTCCGATCAAATGTTCAGTAATGTTTTTTTTTTGTGTCAACATGTTCATTCAAAGTTCTAGCCCATATCAAAGTGTTCATACGTGTTTTGTAAAAAAAAAATCGACATTGTTTGAATTTAAAAACGAAAACCAACCCCTTCGTTTCTTTAAAAAAAACCTATAATGAATTTTTTTAGTTTCTAGCTTCGAAATCTTCTCTTTAATCAGTAACTGCTGGCTTTAAAAACATACAGTGTTAAGACAGTGTTTAAAACAGGTTAAGCATGTTTAAGACGTGTTAGACAGTGTTTTAAAACAGTGTGACTTTGTAAATGGCAAAGTCGGACTGAAAAGCGTCGTGGTAAACTTTCCCTCTCTTTTGTGCGGGTTATTTGTGTATTGTTTTAGTACGGTTTGTGACTTTTAGTTTTTTTTTCCCACATTTTTAATCATGGGCGCTAATATTACTTCTACTGGTTTAACCATGGGTCCTCAAACTTCCTATATGGTTTCCATAGGTCCCTCATAACTTCCTTTATGGTTACTCATGGGTCCCTCATAACTTCCTTGTATGGTTACTCATGGTCCCATAACTTCCTTGTATGGTTATCATAGGGCCCTCATAAGTCCCTTTTGGTTACTCATAGTCCCTCATAATTCCCTTTTGTGGTTTCTCAAAAGGGCCTCATAACTTTTGTTTGGGTTTCTCTGGGTCCCTCTTAAAATTCCTTTTTGGTTATCATGGTCACTCATAACTTCCTTTTGTGTTTATCATAAGTCTTCAATATTTTTTGCAAATCGAATGCAAGAAATATGTTGTGTTGTTTTTTTGTTCATTTAAACCCCCCTTTTATTACCTTCCCTCAGCAAAGTACTGAAAAAAATTTTGGTGAAGGGCATAGTGTTAATTTTTTGGTCTACTACATTACTCAAACTGTGGTACCCTTTTATTTGTTTTTAAGACATACGTGACTACAGGGAAAGGATTCTAGCCCGGAAAGGAAACACCAGAAAAATGACAAAATTATAAACGCAAAAAAAAGCACAGATAGTAACACATGCTTTAAAATGAAATTTAGCGGAAAGAATAAACAAAAATTTATTAACTCTCCATCACCAATGTTAGCCATAACCAGCCATCAAACTGCAACACCAAAATATTTTCAACTATTCATAACTCTACCATCACTCATCATATTTTTAATTTTCAAAATGATAATTTCTCCATGACTTCACCGACCACAAATCACAATTAACATTAAAACACTTCAATTTACCATCAACCATCTATCACAAAACTATCAAACCCCCCTTACCTAAAAAAGCCATCATCCTACACCATTCAAAAAAACTTTCAACCATTCATTTCGGTTTTCCACAATTCATCACGTATCTTCCCAAAGGCGTCACCTTAACTTTTCAACGTCGACACGTTTTCCCTACTTTACGGTCAATATGCAGGAGTGAACAAGAATCTTTTTGGATTTGTGAGTATATATTCAGTTAAATCGTTCTGTTGTTTTGAGAGAGTTTATCATTGTCCAGAGTTACTCTGAGCTCCTTTGATCAAATTTATTAACCCCCTTTAAATGCCACGGTAAATAAGGAAAATATTTGTGCTTTTTTTATTTGTGTTAACCTTTGCGAGAGTGGTGGTTATTTTTTATTGATCGGAAAATTATTTTGAAATGTGTTGTGAATAGAAGGAAATCAGATTCGAAAGAAGGAAAGGACAAGATCTTTCACCCGGGGGGACACCCTTCCCCAAAATTACTTAGTAATTGTGAGGCGTCTCTGCTGTTTCCTCTCCGGTCGAGATTACACTCTCATCAGGGCGTTCAGTCCTTTTTGCTGTTTTTTTTAATACAACTTCGAGAGTGAAGTAAAAATAGATAGAATAAAGTTATTATTGTAATAACTCCCAAACAGTAAAAGGGAAACAAACCCAAACATCTAAGCTAAAACGGGTTCCATTATTTTAAAATCGTTATATGAAAAAAAAAAAAAAAATTTAAAATTTTTAATGGTAGTAAAGAGTTTTTTAAATTGATAAACCGGGACGACCCAAAAAAACTTCCTTTTTAAAATGCCCAAAAAAGATAAATGTTAAATAATTACATTTTGTTTTTAAAAAATCTAATTAGTCATTATTATTTTCGACCCCTGTCAGCCCCAGAGTTATCTCTGAGTTACCCGACCTTGCCCGTGGAGGCCAGTGGTTCGTCTTTAAAAATCCCCCCCCACTTACTGGGTTTGATGTTTCCCCAGTCCATGTGTTCAGGATCCTCGTCCGCCTCAGAATTCTCCCTTCCCCCAAATTTCCCGTCTGCCTTTGTAAACCGGATCCCTTCTTTCCCCCCCCTCCATGGAGGGTCAATCGTGTCCGCCACGAATTTTCCCTTCCCCCCTTTCCCAAGGTCTGCCTTTGTAACCAGTATCTCCTTCTTCCCCCGGCCCTGTTCCCGGGGTCCATCTGTCGCCACAGATATTCTTCCCCCCCCCCCCTTTCCCCAAAGGGTTTCCTTTGTAACCAGAAACTTTCTTCCCAGATCCCTGGTAGGGGTCCATCTGTCCGCCACGATATTCTCCCTTCCCCCCTTTCCCAAGGTCGCCTTTGTAAACCCGTACTCCTTCTTCCCCCGGTCCTGTGTCCGGAGTCCATTGTCCGCCCAGATATTTTCCTCCCCCCCCTTTCCCCCAAGGGCTGCCTTTTTAACCGTATCTCCTTCTTTCCAGGCCATGGTTTTATAGTGCATCTGTCCGCCTCAGAATTCTCCCTTCCCCACTTTCCCAAGGTCTGCCTTTGTAACGTATCCCTTCTTTCCCAGGGGGGGATGGTCGGAGCCATCTGTCCCCCAAGATATTCTCCCTTTCCCTACTTTCCCAAAGGGCTGCCTTTGAACCATTCTATTCTTTTTCCCGGCCCTGTGTCCAGGGGGCCCCTTGTCCGCCTCAGATATCCTCCCTTCCCCCTTCCCCTAGTGCTCGCCTTTCCCCGGTCCTGTGTCCCCGGAAACCATCCGTGGGCCCCGGAGTCCCCATTCCCCCATTTTTCCCTAGGATTCTTCCAGTCTCGCCTTCCCCAGGTTATCATCCCGAAGTCGCTCAGCCCCCCAGTATTTTCCAGATGAGAACGAGG
>NC_069439.1:345124-350124 GCF_026875155.1 Cherax quadricarinatus | reverse complement strand
CTCTCTCTCTCTCTCTCTCTCTCTCTCCCCTCTCTCTTTGCTCTCTCTCTCTCTTGGTCTCTCTCGTCCCCATTTTCCCTTCTAACTCTCCCATCTCCTACTCTTCCCTTCACTCTCCCTCCCCCTCTACCTTTCCCTTCTCTCTTCTCTCACAAAAAAAAAAAAAAAAAAAAAAAAAAAAAAAAAAAAAAAAATGGTGGGGACTCGCAGGAACCAAGGATCAGATGAGAATGGTTCTGGTAGGGAGGAGTGGATGGAGGAGCAGTGGAAAAGGATGGAACAAGAGTGGGAGAGAAAATTAGGAGAGCTTTCTGAAAAAATGGAGAAAGAGCTCTCTGTGAAATTGGAAAAGAGGTTGGAGAAGGAGACAAAGAATTGGGAGGCACAAGTCGAAACTGCAGTAGCCAAGATAAGGGTCCTAGAAGTTGAGATAAATAGGCTGAAGCGGGTTACAGGGGCAGTGACCAGAGAAGACACAGCATATGAAGCTGCGAGGCCGAACAGGAAGGAAGGAATTATGAATTATGCTAAGGTCACATCAGTCTGCCAAGGAGGACCAAGGAGTGAAAGGGAAGATCAGCTGGTTGCAGATGGAGAGGGTGATAGGTCGAATGCTGAGGCACAACAAGGCTATCAAGAGCCACTGGAAAATCAAGGAGAAACTGACCACATACAGGCAGGATCCAGAGTCACAGAGGTGAGGCAATGGGAGGAAGAAAGGGCAAATCAGTGTTTATCCATGAGCTTCAGGAAGAGAGAGGAAAGGACACATACTGAAAGGCAGCAGGAAGAAGAAAGGAGATTGAGAAAAAATCATCACGGAAATAGGTGAAGAGATGGACGAGATTGTAAATTTTCAGATATAGGGGGTACTCGAAGGGGAGAAACCGACCAATCAAGCTGATTCTCAGGACGGAAACAGTGCGGAACAGGATCTTCCAAGAGAAACCACGATTGAATACTCGGAAGAGTTACAAGAGGGTGTTCCTAGACAGAGACAGAACAAAATCAGATCGACAGCAGCTGAGGGGGAGAGGACAAAAAAGCGAAAGGAGCTAGGAAAAGAGACAAGGAGGGAACCAGCAGAGGTCAGTCAGAGCAGAACAGAACAGCAAGGGCAAGCACACACACACACTACTCTCAGAACCATACAACCTATCACACCATCCCAACACACACTACAATCCATACCCACAGCCTCCACCCAACACCGAGTTATAGAATCCCACAGTATGCCACCAGGTCTCCCACCTCACAGGCCCCCCAAACCACAGTGTTGGAAAGGAAACTGAAGGTATGGTACACAAACGCTGATGGAATAACAAAATAAGTGGGAGGAGTGGCATGAAAGAGTCAAAGAAGCATCACCGGACATCATAGCTCTCACAGAAACCAAGCTTACAGGTATGATAACAGATGCCATCTTTCCAACGGGATACCAAATCCTGAGGAAAGACAGAGGGAACAGGGGGGGTGGAGGAGTGGCGTTGCTGATCAAAATCGCTGGAATTTTGATGAGCTGGAGAGAGGAGACAGCGGAGAAGAAGTGATTACATAGTGGGAACACTTCACTCTGGAGGTCCCAAGGTGGTAATAGCAGTGATGTATAACCCACCACAGAACAGCAGGAGGCCAAGGCAAGAGTACGACGAGAGCAATTAGAGTGATGGTTGACACACTGGCTAGAGTGGCCAGAAGAGCTCATGCATGCAGGGCAAAGCTCTGATCATGGGTGACTTTAACCACAAGGAGATCGATTGGGAGAACTTGGACCCACATGGGGGCCAAGATACATGGAGGGCTAAGATGATGGAGGTGGTACTGGAAAACTTCATGTGCCAACACGTAAGGGACACTACAAGAGAGAGAGGAGAGGATGAACCAGCAAGGCTGGACTTAGTATTCACCTTGAGTAGTGCAGATATCGAGGACATCACATATGAAAGACCCCTTGGGGCCAGTGACCATGTGGTTTTAAGCTTCGAATACACAGTAGAGCTACAAGTGGAGGGAGAAGCAGGAAGGCCAGGACGAATGAAGCCAAACTACAAGAAAGGGACTACACAGGAATGAGGAACTACCTGAACGGGGTTCAGTGGGACAGAGAACTGGCAGGGAAGCCAGTTAATGAGATGATGGAATATGTAGCAACAAAATGCAAGGAGGCTGAGGAGAGGTTTGTACCCAAGGGTAACAGGATTAATGAAAAAGCCAGGATGAGCCCATGGTTTACCCAAAGGTGCAGGGAGGCAAAAACCAAGTGTGCTAGGGAATGGAAGAAATATAGAAGGCAAAGGACCCAGGAGAATAAGGAGAACAGTCGTAGAACCAGAAACGAACATGCACAGATAAGAAGGGAGGCCCAAAGACAATATGAAAATGACATAGCAGCGAAAGCCAAATCTGACCCGAAACTGTAGTACAGCCACATCAGGAGGAAAACAACAGTCAAGGACCAGGTAATCAGGCTAAGGAAGGAAGGAGGAGAGACAACAAGAAATGACCGTGAAGTATGTGAAGAACTCAACAAGAGATTCAAAGAAGTGTTCACAGAGAGACAGAAGGGGCTCCAGAAAGACGGAGAGGTGGGGCACACCACCAAGTGCTGGACACAGTGCACACAACCGAGGAAGAAGTGAAGAGGCTTCTGAGTGAGCTAGATACTCAAAGGCAATGGGGCCAGATAACATCTCCCCATGGGTATTGAGAGAGGGAGCAGAGGCGCTATGTGTACCCCTAACAACAATATTCAATACATCTATCGAAACAGGGAGATTGCCTGAGGCATGGAAGACAGCAAATGTAGTCCCAATCTTTAAAAAGGAGACAGACATGAAGCATTAAACTACAGACCAGTGTCACTGACATGTATAGTATGCAAAATCATGGAGAGATTATCAGGAGAAGAGTGGTGGAACACCTAGAAAGGAATGATCTCATCAACAGCAGCCAACATGGTTTCAGGGACGGGAAATCTGTGTCACAAACCTACTGGAGTTCTATGACATGGTGACAGCAGTAAGACAAGAGAGAGAGGGGTGGGTGGATTGCATTTCTTGGACTGCAAGAAGGCGTTTGACACAGTTCCACACAAGAGATTGGTGCAAAAACTGGAGGACCAAGCAGGGATAACAGGAAGGCACTACAATGGATCAGGGAATACTTGTCAGGAAGACAGCAGCGAGTCATGGTACGTGGCGAGGTGTCAGAGTGGGCACCTGTGACCAGCGGGGTCCCGCAGGGTCAGTCCTAGGACCAGTGCTGTTTCTGGTATTTGTGAACGACATGACGGAAGGAATAGACTCTGAGGTGTCCCTGTTTGCAGATGACGTGAAGTTGATGAGAAGAATTCACTCGATCGAAGACCAGGCAGAACTACAAAGGGATCTGGACAGGCTGCAGACCTGGTCCAGCAATTGGCTCCTGGAGTTCAATCCCACCAAGTGCAAAGTCATGAAGATTGGGGAAGGGCAAAGAAGGCCACAGACGGAGTACAGTCTAGGGGGTCAGAGACTACAAACCTCACTCAAGAAAAGATCTTGGGGTGTGTATAACACCAGGCAATCTCCTGAAGCGCACATCAACCAAATAACTGCTGCAGCATATGGGCGCCTAGCAAACCTCAGAACAGCATTCCGACATCTTAATAAGGAATCATTCAGGACCCTGTACAACCGTGTATGTTAGGCCCATATTGGAGTATGCGGCACCAGTTTGGAACCCACCCCTAGCCAAGCACGTGAAGAAACTAGAGAAAGTGCAAAGGTTTGCAACAAGACTAGTCCCAGAGCTAAGAGGTATGTCCAAACGAGGAGAGGTTAAGGGAAATCAACCTGACGACACTGGAGGACAGGAGAGATAGGGGGGACATGATAACGACATACAAAATACTGAGAGGAATTGACAAGGTGGACAAAGACAGGATGTTCCACAGATTGGACACAGTAACAAGGGGACACAGTTGGAAGCTGAAGACACAGATGAATCACAGGGATGTTAGGAAGTATTTCTTCAGCCACAGAGTAGTCAGTAAGTGGAATAGTTTGGGAAGCGATGTAGTGGAGGCAAGATCCATACATAGCTTTAAGCAGAGGTATGATAAAGCTCACGCTCAGGGAGAGTGACCCAGTAGCGATCAGTGAAGAGGCGGGGCCAGGAGCTCGGACTCGACCCCCGCAACCTCAACTAGGTGAGTACAACTAGGTGAGTACATACACACACACAAACACACACACACATACACACAAACACGCACACACACACACACACACATACACACACACATACACACACACACACATGCACGCACACACACACACACACACACACATACACACACACACATACACACATACAGACACACACACACTCACACACACACAAAACACACACACACACACACACACACACACACACACACGCACATACACACATACACACACACATAAATATACACAAATTTGTACCCATTCATATATGCGCTCTCCCTTATGGTTGTTAAGATTATGTTTGTTTTCTCAAATTAAAATCGAAAAGTTGGAGGCAGAAAAAATGCGACTTGTTCAATGTTGGAGAAATCAGGAACTTTATATATATTTCTATATTCTGATGGAGAATATTGATTTTTGGCATGTTGAAGACATTCATTTTGAAAGGTGTGAAAAGTGGCTAGTTTGAGGCACTTTTGGGTAAAGTAAAGAAGACACTCATGAATTATCTTATGGAAGATAAAGTTTAACTACAAAACTTGATTAAAAAAACTGTGAAGTTTCTCTCTTTTCTAACATTTTCACTTCTCTAACTTCTTCATGTTTATAAGTAACTAGTGTGCTTCTGTACACTGGTCATTCGACCTCCTGCACATGGGGCAGTACGATCTCCGACCCCTGGTCAGTCGCTTCCCGCACCTGGGCGTCGACCTCCTGCACATGGTTTATACGACTTCCTGCACACTGGGGCATACGACCTCCTGACACTGGGCAGTACACCCCCTCACCGGG
>NC_069439.1:315946-344624 GCF_026875155.1 Cherax quadricarinatus | reverse complement strand
CCAATTTTTACAACAGTACAAAAAAAACAACTCGTCACTTTTACTTTAAAACAAAACCAAAAAAACACCATCAATTACCTTTGAATACCCCAAAAAATCATTCGAACACCGTCAAATACCACTGAATACTCCCAGAACTCCTTCATACTCTTACACATCATTTGAACACCTTCAAAAACACCTTTGAATAGTCTCAAACACCATTTGAGTACTCCCAAATACACCACTGAATACTACTAAAACACCACTGAATTCAGTCAAAACACCAACAAAATCGCCATAAACTAAGATCAACATCAGACTTACACCCATTTTCACACAAATCCCCTCAAAATCACTATAACCAAGACGATCCCACTCACCTCAGACTATTATATAACATGAATGCAAAAAAAAACATGAACACAATCCAAATTGCCAGGCACACTATCTAAAGGGGACAAAAAGATACAAAACATCCAGGCCATGGGAAAACCTGGGTAGCCACAGCCACTCAAGAGGGAGAGGTTTTTTAGTGCCAGGAAGGAAAAAAACTGGCAGGAAATGGCAGAAATTGTACACCAAATCCAGTCATTCCTGGAGTGGAACCACAGTCGATGGCCTCCACTCCAAACCAACAGATACCTGGAGTTTACCTGGAGAGAGTTCCGGGGGTCAACGCCCCCGCGGCCCGGTCTGTGACCAGGCTTCCTGGTGGATCAGAGCCTGATCAACCAGGCTGTTGCTGCTGGCTGCACGCAAACCAACGTACGAGCCACAGCCCGGCTGATCAGGAACTGACTTTAGGTGCTTGTCCAGTGCCAGCTTGAAGACTGCCAGGGGTCTGTTGGTAATCCCCCTTATGTGTGCTGGGAGGCAGTTGAACAGTATCGGGCCCCTGTATGGTCTCTTAACGTGCTAGTGACACCCCTGCTTTTCATTGGGGGGATGGTGCATCGTCTGCCAAGTCTTTTGCTTTCGTAGTGAGTGATTTTTCTTTGTGCAAAATTCGGTACTAGTCCCTCTAGGATTTTCCAGGTGTATATAATCATGTATCTCTCCCTCCTGCGTTCCAGGGAATACAGGTTTAGGAACCTCAAGCGCTCCCAGTAATTGAGGTGTTTTATCTCCGTTATGCGCGCCGTGAAAGTTCTCTGTACATTTTCTAGGTCGGCAATTTCACCTGCCTTGAAAGGTGCTGTTAGTGTGCAGCAATATTCCAGCCTAGATAGAGCAAGTGACCTGAAGAGTGTCATCATGGGCTTGGCCTCCCTAGTTTTGAAGGTTCTCATTATCCACCTGTCATTTTTCTAGCAGATGCGATTGATACAATGTTATGGTCCTTGAAGGTGAGATCTCCGACATGATCACTCCCAGGTCTTTGAGGTTGGTGTTTCGCTCTATTTTGTGGCCAGAATTTGTTTTGTACCCTGATAAAGATTTAATTTCCCTCATTTTACCATATCTGAGTAATTGAAATTTCTCATCGTTGAACTTCATATTGTTTTCGCAGCCCACTGAAAGATTTGGATGTTCCCCTTTTAACCCTTCAGTGTCGCAAGGGAAGACACTGTCTGCAGTTTTCGGGTGTCATTGAAAAGGGAAGACCGGTGCTGTGGTGACATCCTTGTCTATGTCAATATGAGGATGGGAAAAAAGATGGGAGGAGTACTGTGCCTTGTGGAACAGAGTTTTTTCACCATAGCTGCCTCGGGTTTTAAACCTGTTGACGACTACTCTCTGTGTTCGTTAGTGAGGAAATTAAGATCCATCGCCCCGACTTTTCTGTTTTTTCCTTCAGCCGCTTTTTGTGCGCTATTCGCCTGGTCACACTTGCAAAGGTTTTGCAAAGTTTATAATTAAAATCTGCATTCTTTTTGTCTTCTAGTGCTTTTAGGCCCTTTGTCTTGTGATCCAATAGTTGAGACAGACGGGGCGGACCGTTCTAAACCCATGTTGCCCGGGGTTGTTAACTGAGGGTTTCTAGATGGGTGGTGATTTGCTTTTTAGGCCCCTTTCAAGTTTTTTAGATATGGGATGTTAGTGCTATTGGTCTGTGTTCTTTGCTGTTGCTTTACTGCCCCTTTGTGGAGGGGGGGCTATGTCTTTGTTTTTAGCAACTGGGGGGACGCCCCCCTTGTCCATCCCCCTCCCCATAGGATGGAAAAAGGTCGTGATAGGGGCTTTTTTTGCAGTTTTGATGAAACAGATTTCCCATGAGTCGGGGCCCTGGGGCAGAGTGCATGGGCATTTTCATTTATCGCCTGTTCGAATCATTTGGGTTCGGGAAAACATCGGAAAGGTTGTGTTAAAAAAATTTTGTGGCTCTCTCTTAAAAAAATTTAATTTTGATCTTCGATCTCAGTCGGGTTGCGGCTTGCAAAAATGATATATTGGGACTTGAGTAGCTCACTCATTTCCTTGCTTCATCTGTGAGGACCCATCTTTTTTAAAGTGGGGGCCCAATACGGGACGTTGTTCTGTTTTTGATTTGGCATAGGAAAAGAAATATTTTGGGTTTTTTTCGATTTCATTTTGGCTTTTAGTTCTTCCCGCGTTCCTGATCCTAAAGGATTTTTTTAATTTAAAGTTCGATGCTTGCTTTTTCCTGACCAGGGTCTCCCTAGCATTTCAGATATATTGACCTATTTTAGGCCGCTCTGTTGTTCTTTTCCGTCGCCTGTTTAGGGAGCGCCTGTCTCTTTTATTTACTCTCTCCTCCTTTTTTTAGAAAAAAGCCTTGTGCATACATCGAGTGCCACGAGTTAATCTGTTCTAGGCATAATTTTGGGGTTGTGTTGTTTAGATATCTTCCCAGCTTTATCGGTTAGGATTTGGGTTTACTTGGTCCCACTTTATGTTTGTTATTGAAGTTAAATTTTTGGGAATGCTCCCTCGTGACTGTCTCATCATCATTTTTAGTGAAGATGGGTTAGTGTATTCTCCCGTCTGTAGGGTCTATTATTTGCTGGTTTAAAATTTAATTTTGTGCGAGATTTAAAAGTCGTGTGAGTGTTTAGTTTTCATAGAGCTGCCCCCTGGTGTTATTACTGCAAAAAATAAATTTTTTGCTATATTCCCCCATTTTAGGGGCCTTAAGTTGAAATCCCCCAGGAGCAAGATGTTGGGGGGAGGGGCTGGAAGATTTTCCAGACAGTGGGCAATTTTTAAAAGTTTCCTGGGGTTTGTGGGATGTTGCATCCGGGGTTTTAGATACCACAAGACTAGGTTTTTGGGTTTTCGACTTTACGCTAAAAATTTCCCCTACATCATTTGAGGCATTAAAACATTTTTGTGCAAAAAAGTGACTCTCAATGTACAGGCCAACCCCCCCCTTTTGCTGTTCACTCTGTCACATCTTATAGGTTGTAAACCCGGACCATATTTCGTTGTCCCAAATGATCCTTTACGTGGGTCTCAGTGAAAACCGCGAACATTTCCTTTTCCTCTGCAAGCAGTCCAGGATGAAAAGGGATTTTTTTTGTTTGTTGCTGGCTTTAACCCCGTTATTTTAAAAAAAGAATGTTATGGATGGTGGGATTTTTGGTACTGGGGGTGGATTTTTTTTCCGGCATTGTATCTGTATCGTTGGGTTTTGGGGTGGAGGCCATCAAAGTGGTTCCCCCTCCGGAAAGGTGGATTTGTGTAGATTTTGCCATTTCTGCCAGTTTTTTTCCTTCCCGGCACTAAAAAACCCCCTCCCTCTTGAGTGGCTGTGGTACCCGGGGTTTTTCCCCTGGCCCGGATGTTTTTTTATCTTTTTGTCCCCCTTTTTGGGATGCCGGCAATTTAAGTTTTAAACACAGTCCTTTCCCGTACTGAAGAGTACCAGTTCAGGGTGAAAAAGCTTACAGGAAGGGAGTTTGCATTTTTTTGTTGTCCTATGGGGATGGCATTTTCTAGGGTTTTTTCTATTGGGCCCTCCCATTGTTTTTAGATTTCCCATGCCAGCGTACCAAGTGCATAGTATGTGCCAGGCTTGGTTTCCGTTTGCCTTGGGTTTTTGTGACTGTATTCCCTGTTGGGCTGTTGCCCGTCTTACTTTTATCCCCCCTGCACCAACAATGGGGCTCCCCCAGTTGTTTTGGAATATACCTCACTATTGCTAGTGGAGTCCTCTTGTTTGCTATTTCCTGCGGTATTTCTAGTTTGCAATTTTGGGTTTTTAAATCTTATCTTTGACAAACACTTGTTTCCCTACTATGGCTCCTGCCCCCTATGAGGTCATTTATATGTTTTTCCTTCCTGCGTATAATTCCCGACTACCTGGACAAAATCTCCAGCTTCCCCAAAAACTGTCTCCCAGGACAGCATCTCCAGCTTCACCATTACTGTCTCCCAGGACAGCACCTCCAGCTTCACCATTACTGTCTCCCAGGACAGCACCTCCAGCTTCACCATTACTGTCTCCCAGGACAGCACCTTCCAGCTTCACCTTACTGTCTCCCAGGACAGCACTATCAGCCCAACATTACGACTACCAGGACTTCATCTCCAGCCTTACAGTTTCTGACTACATGGCCAGTATCAAGGGCAGTACCATTCAGCCCAGACTTTTTATATTCCCATCTGTTGTAAAGCTTCCAGGTTTTCTATGAAAGCAGCTTTGATGTTGCCCTCTTTTAATCCCCTTGTGATTTTAGCCACAGATTTATCTCATTTGGGGCATACCCAAAAACACTTCCCTGTTTTAAACACTGCTTGTAGCTAGTTTTTGGGATATCTGCAAAAGGGGGGCGTGACACCAGTTTCCACAAAAATGACAATTTACCCATGTGGAAGCCGTTTTTTTTGATGACCACAGACTACACACAGCTTCATAAAGATTTGAATGGTTGATTTACTGCAAAATTTATAGCAACCTCTTGAATATTCTATTAATAACCTCCTTAAATAAAGCTCTAGCTATTTGTATTTCTGTTTTTAACTATTTTTGTATATTGGACACTTAGTGCACGTTTTCCCGGTTTATATTTAATGTTTGTGTTTATAAGGGCGCCTAACAACCCATCTGTTTACAGTCTGCTTTATTGTCCAACGAAACCCTTTGAAACCAGTCAAGGGTTCGGACCAAGTCAAGGGTTCTTACCAGTCGATCTGATCTGATCAGTGGGTCCTTATTTAAAACATACTGTCGGTGATTTGATCTAATTATGAAGGATCTACTGGGAAATTATCTACCCGAGTAATATGTGATTTGATTGATACAAAAGTATAACTTGCATGTTGAAGGAAACCGGTGACTGCTGGCAACTCCTACAATGACAACGGTCGACCTCAACCCTTGTTTATCAATCGCTGTATTTTAGCTTTTCATTTTTTTTCGTCTCCACCACAATAAATGCTATATTATCACTATAGTAGACTGGTGGAAATTTTTGGGGGAGGGACGCTTTTTCTGTAGTGATAATTGCTTCTCGTTGTGTATATTGCGACCGCTGGTAACTACAGGTTATATGAAATTCACAGTAACGTCTGGTATTCAAGAAAAAAGAAACTAATGAAGTCCCCTCCACTCCACTAAGTACCATTATAATACTGGTTAGTTGCTACTACAGCACTGTATTATGCTATTCACTGGTATCACTAGATTATATGCGAGTACACTAGCAAGCAGGAAAGATTATTAATAACAGCTGACCTGTGGTAAGTTTCTGGCGACTTCTGGGCACCTGCCTCTATATGCTTATCACTTCCTTTACAAATTCACTGTTTTCAAATTGACACTTTAGCGTTATCATCAATATAATAGGGAGCCACTTAGTATACACTATGCACTCTGTCTATACTCAATGTTATCAGGGAGGACTTCTTTTCCTCTGACACGAAAAAGAAAAGTTAAATTATTATTATTTTTTTCACACGGGACACAGGCCTATGATTCCCCTCTGGCAGTAATTCTGCTAGGTAGTTGCACACAATTCTCCTTTTTTGACCCAGTAATAATGTTTTCCGCCCAAGATTGGTGCAGGCGCCTAGAGGGATGTATCGTATAGGGATTGATGGCAAAATTTAAAGTTCTAGCACGTAAAAGCGACCGTGGAAAACACGAGGGAAAACCCGACAGCACAACGAGGCACGCTGACACGCTTGGACAATGGCTCTTGACTGTATTGCCGATGTCAAGTTCGTAGCCACCTTGAAAGCTAATTAATGAACGAATCTCAGCATGGTTTTACAAAGGGGCGTTCCTGCCTTACGAATTTTGTTAACTTTTTCAAAGGTACTTGAGGAAGGTATATCTGGTAATTCAAATTCTCAAATTCAATTCAGTTTATTCTCTATAAAAGATTACAATGTTGAATTTACAGAATTTGGTTGTTGTGTGGTTTACATGCTAGTTGAATAATGATTACAGAGTGTACAACTAGAACGCATAGCATGGCTAGGAATTTAGGGCAGACTTAGTTTTAATTCTTTGTTTTAAATTATTACAAATTATGAGGTCATGTTGTTATTTTGGGCTAAAGTGGACTAAATACTAGTTTGTGAGTTTAGCAATATGAAATGCTTTTGTTTTGGCACAGTACTTAGTTTCAGTATTGGATTATCATAGGATTCATATTTTAAGTTAAGATTTAATATTTCTGTTTATGTCAAATGGGTGAGTGAGTGTAAGTCCGTGAACCACCCAAGGTGGTATTCGTGTAGTTAGTTGATGGGGTGTATCAGCGGAGATAAGATGTTTTCTAATGGTTAGTTTTGAAGGTGATGAATGTGTCTGCAGTTTTCTAGAGTTCTCAGGTAGCGGTTGTTCCAGATTTTAGGGGCCTTTGACATTACATTGAATTTTTGTAAGTGTTTAGTTCGGACATGGGGAATGTCTGTAGAGATTGTTAGTGTCTGGTGTTATGGCTGTGTCGGTTCTGTCACAACTATCAAGGAAAAGCGTTTTAGGTCAAGGTTGATATTGGAGTTTAAGGTCCTGTAGATGTAGATTGCACAGTAGTTAAGTGATGGATTGTACTGAACAGGGAGTAAGTTTTGACTATGAAGAGTGGGGGGGGGGGTGTTGCCAGGGGATGGGATTTAGTGATTTATTTCTTACTGCAGCTTTTTGTTGGGTTATTATTGGCTTTAGGTGTGTTGCTGCTTCAGTTGATCCCAAAGCACAAAATAGCATAGGTGAGTATGGATAAATAAGTGAGTGGTATAGTGTGAGAAGGGCATTTTGCGGCACGTAGTATCGTATCTTGGGAGGATCTCAACCGTTTTGGATACTTTTTTTGGTTATTGTGTTGGATTTGGGGTGCTGAAATTCAGGTTGTTGTCAAGGTATAGGCCCTAGGAATTTGCCCTCATTATGTTGGTAATTAGGAGTTGTCGATCTTAATGTTAATTTGTGCATCCCCTGACTCTGCTCCCAAACATAATATAGTAGGTTTGTCAGTGTTAAGCGTAAGTTTATTGTCTGTCATCCAAGTCGATATTTTGATCAGCTCCTCGTTAACATGGTTGTTGAGGTGTGTGCAAGTTTAGGGTTGAGAGATGACATAAGTCGTTGTCGTCAGCAAAGAGAATGGGTTTCAGGTGCTTGGGAATTACGTTTGGAAGATCATTGAATTATGAGGAAGAAGCAGGGGGGACCAAGAACACTTCCCTGCGGGGAACTCCAGTTATCAAGTGGCGTGTTGGTTGATGCTTGTCTTTAAATGGTGACATATGATACCTATTAGTAAGGTAAGATTTGAAATAAGCAAGCGCATGGCCTTTATACCGTAATGGTCAAGTTTGTGGAGTAGGATGTCGTGGTCTACTGTTTCAAAAGCTTTTCTTAGGTCAATAAAAATGCCTAGTGGTATTCCTTATTTTCCAGTGCTGTGTAAAGCAGATCTAGCATTTTTATGATTGCATCAATTTAGTGCTTTTATTTTCCTGAATCCAATGCAGGGGTAGGTTGAGTATGTTTTGTGTTTGTTATAATGAATATAGTCTCCTCGTTGCACGAATTTCTCAAAGATTTTGGATAGCCAATGGTAAGTTGATATTGGCCATAGTTGTATTAAGTCTGTAGGGTCACCACCACCTTTATGTATATTGTGTACATGGACTTCAGTAAGGCTTTTGACAGGGTCCCACATCAGAGACTATTGAGGAAAATTAAGGCACATGGAATAGAGAAATTTTTCCTGGATAGAAAAAAGGCATGGTGACAATAGGCAGCAGAGAGATCGTCGCTAAATGGGGAGAAATCAGGGGGGGATAAGTCTTGTTGAAGTATACCTGGTAAAGTGTATGGTAAAGTTATAATTGAAAGAATTAAGAGTAAGACGGAGAGAGGATAGGATAGCAGATGAACAAGGACGGCTTTTAGGAAAGGTAGGGGGCTCGTGGGACCAGGTGTTTACAGTGTGAAACATATAAGTGAACCGTATTTAGATAAGGCTAAAGAGGTCTTTGTGGCATTTATGGATTTGGAAAATGGGTATTATGACAGGGTTGGACAGGGGGGCAATGTGGCAGATGTTGCCAAGAGTATGGTGTAGGAGGTAGGTTACTGAAAGCAGTGAGAGTTTTTACGAGGATAGTGAGGCTCAAGTTGAGTATTTGTAGGAAAGAGGGAAATTTTTTACCCAGTAAAAGTAGGCCTTAGGACAAGGATGTGTGATGTTCACCGAGGTTGCTTTAATATATTTATAGATTGGGTTGTTAAAGGAAGTAAATGCGAGGGTCTTGGCAAGAGGCGTGGAGTTAAAAGATAAAGAATCACACACAAAGTGGGAGTTGTCACAGCTGCTCTTTGTGATGACACGTTCTCTTGGGAGATTCTGAAGAGAAGT
Source organism: Cherax quadricarinatus (assembly GCF_026875155.1). Taxonomy (NCBI): domain Eukaryota; kingdom Metazoa; phylum Arthropoda; class Malacostraca; order Decapoda; family Parastacidae; genus Cherax; species Cherax quadricarinatus. Next base: position 335,865 of record NC_069439.1, on the reverse strand, counting down.
TGCAGAGATTTGGACGGATGATTTTTGGTAGGGTGTGCAAAAGAAGAAAATTAAAGGTGAATACAGAAAGAGTAAGGTAATTGAGGATAACAAAAAGATTAGGTGATGAAAGATTGGATATCAGATTGGAGGGAGAGAGTATGGAGGAGGTGAACGTATTCAGATATTTGGGAGTGGACGTGTCGGGCGGTTTGGGTCTATGAAAGATGAGGTGAATCATTTAGAATTGATGAGGGAAAAAGAGGTTGAGTGGTAGCCTTAGGAGTCTGTGGAGGACAAAGAACTTTGTCCTTGGAGGCAAAGAGGGGATGTATGATGAGTATGTTTTACCAACGCTCTTATATGGGTGTGAAGCGTGGGTGATGAATGTTGCATCGAGGAGGAAGGCTGGAGGCGTGAGAGATGTCATGTCTGAGGGCAAATGTGTGGTGTGAATATAATGGCAGAGAAGCGTAGTTTGGAGTTAGGAGGAGGTGCGGGGATTACCAAAACTGTTGTCCAGAGGGCTGAGGAAGGGTTGTTGAGGTGGGTTTCGGACATTTAGAGAGGAATGGGCGAAAACAGAATGACTTCAAAGAGTGTATCAGTCTGTAGTGGAAGGAAGGCGGGGGTAGGGGTCGGGCCTAGGAAAGGTGGAGGGAGGCGGGTAAAGGAGGTTTTGTGCGAGGGGCCTTGGATTCCAGCAGGTATGGCGTGAGGTTGTTGATAGGAGGTGAATGGAAGACAAATGGTTTTTAATAATTGACGTGCCTGTTGAGTGTGAGCAAAAAGTAACATTTATGAAGGGATTCATGGGAAACCGGCAGGCCGGACTTAGTCCTGTGGAGATGGGGAAGTACAGTGCCTGCACTCGAAGGAGAGGGTTGTAATGTGCAGTTTAAAACTGTAGTGTAATGTAAAGCACCCTTCTGGCCAGGCAGTGATGGAGTGAAGATGGTGAAAGTTTTTCTTTTTCGGGGCCCACCCTGCCTTGGTGGGAATCGGGCAGTGTGTAATAAAAAAAAATAATTCAGGAGTGGGGGAAGCGTCACGGCGGTTGTTCCACAGGGGTCAGTGTTGTCCCCCTGCTGTTCACAATATACATAACGACATTGATGAGGCATAAAGAGCGACATCAGCAAGTTTGCCGATGACACCAAAATAGGCCGTCGGTTCATTCTGACGAGGACATTAGAGCACTCCACGAAGATTTGGGTAGACTGATGCAGTGGTCGGAGAGGTGGCAGGATGCAGTTCTAATATAGAAAATGCAAAGTTTCTAATGTTGACAGGACAATAACAATGCCACATATAAAACTAATAATGTGATCTTTAATATACGGATTGCGAAAAAAGATTTAGGGTCTGGTTAGCAGTAATCTGAAACCAAGACAACAGTGCAGGCATAAGTGTTGCAATAAAGCTAATAGAATCCTTGGCTTTATATCAAGAAGCATAAATAATAGGGTCCTCAGGTTCTGTTCTTCAACTCTTACACCTTGGTTAGGCTCATTTAGATTATGCTGACAGTTTTGGTCACCGTAATTACAGAATTGTGATATAAATGCTCTGGAAATGTACAAAGGAGGATGACAAGTTGATCCCATGTATTCAGAAACCTTCCTATGAGGATAGATAAGGGCCCTGAATCTTCACTCTTCTAGAAAGACGCTTTCAGAATTAGGGGGGATATGATTGACTGATGTATAAATGGAAGACAGGAATAAATAAAGGGGATGTAATAGGTGCTGAAAAAATATCTAGCTACGAAGGACTCGCCAGCAATGGTTTTAAGTAAGAATAAAATTTCAGATTCAGGAAGGATATAAGGAAAGTACTGGTTTGGTAATGAGTTGTGGATGTTGTGGAACAAAAACTCCCAAGTACAGTTACTAGAGGCCACAGAACGTTGTGTAGCTTTAAAAATAGGTTGGATAAATAATGAGGGGTGTGGGTGGGCGTGGAGGTTTGGACCTGATTAGCTTGTGCTACCAGGGAACGGTTTGCCCTGTTCCTCCATTAAGTCAATGTGACCTGACCTGACTAGGTTGGTGGCATTGGCTTAAGCCGGTAGGAGGACTTACTCTTTGGACCTGCCTCGCATGGCCAGTAGGCCTGCTGCAGTGTTCCATCGTTTATGTTCTTATGAATAATTTCAGTTTGAGAAAAAAATGTGTAAAAACAATTTTATGTTTTGATGATTATAACATAAATATGGTGGGTAAATTGTTTATATTTTTTGTTGATGATAGTTAACATGAACTTAGTAATAGTGATTGTGTATTAGTTGGAGGTGTGTGACTTAGTTTTGGTAATGTCTCATGCATGGTAAATTTTTTGTGCTTATGTCTTATATTTATTGTCACTTTGACAATTATAGGTTTGGTTGCATGTGCTAAGTTATGAGTGTATGTCTTAGTTGGAGATGAAATGTCTTTGATTTGGTGTGTATGTCTCATGTCTAAATTGCGATTGAAATGTATAAGTGTGGGTGTCTGTGTTATTTTTATTTTGGTGGTGAAGATATGTTATAGTGCTCATGTTATGTTATAGATGTTTGGTGGAAGTGTCGTGGTATTTTTGTGTATGTCTTATTTTTGTGCGAATGTTTTTAAAAATAAATGTTTTCAGTGACATAGTAGTTTTGAGATGCATGATTTTTAGATTTTTGGTGATCTTGGTGATGAGTGTTGATAGATGATGGTAAACATGATAGGGAAATTTGGTGATCGTGATTTTTGTGTGAATGTTATAAAAAAAATGAGTGTTTTCTGTGATCTTAGTGGTGGGGTCATAAAATCTGGTAATCGTCTTGGTTATAGTGTTTCTTAGATATTGGGGGTACAACAGGTTTGAAACAAGTGGGTTTGGGTGTGATGTGACCCCCAAAGTAAACACAGATGGGAGTGTGACGTCACTGGAGGTGACCTCCCCCGGTCCTGTGAGGTGTGACTTTCGTGTTTGGTGGTAGTGAGGTGAGTGCGCTTAGATATTGTCAAATATGATTTTTTTGTGTGAAGTTTATAAGAAATGAGTGTTTTCTGGGGTATTAGTGGTTTTTGGGGTAAGTGAATATGGGCGTTTGTTGATGGGGGTTGTCTTAGATTTATGTGTTAACTGGAGTTTACCTGGATAATTGTTTTCAGTTGATGGTGATCATGTACTAGGTGTTTGTGTTATTAGGTTTGTGTTCATGCATTTTTTTTATGCGCCCATGGGGAGGGAGTTTCTTGGTTATAGTGATTTGGGGGGATTTCTATAAAAGGGGTGTGTTAGAGGGTGATGTTAAACTTAGTTCTGGTGATTTTGACGGTGTTTTGGTAGTATTCAGTGGTGATTTGGTAGTAATCAGTAGTGTTTTGGGAGTATTCGGAGGTGTTTTTGAAGGGTTCAAATGACGTGCAGAGTATTTTTTGAAGATGTTCAGTGGTGTTTTGGTGTTGTTCAGAGTTGGTTCAAAGCAGTCGTGTGTTAGTTATGGTAATGTCTCATGTTTAAGTGGTATGAGTTAGTTTTTTGTGTGTGTGCTAATGTTGTAAAGTCTGGAGAATGAGGGAGGAGTTTGGTGGATGAGATGTAATTTCGGTTAATGAAATGGTAAGTGTGAATGAGAATGAAAAATTGGTGGTGAGTTAGAGAAGGCAAAATTTTATGTGATCTTAGTAAAAGTATAGATATTTTTAGTGATCTTCGTTATGATGTTGTTTTAAGAGAATGTGTACAAAAAAATGTGTGATCTTAGGGGTGGGGTTATAGAATTTGGTAAACGTCTTGATTGTGGTGATCTTAGATATTGGAGATATAACAGGTTGAAACAAGTAGCTTCCTCTAAATTAAGTTAAATGAAGTAAAAGGGGGGTTTGTGGCGTGTCAAGTAACACGGATGGAGTGTGATGTCATGGGAGGTATCCCTGTCTGTGCTGGTATGTGTTGGGGGTAGTGAGAGGAGTGTATTAGATATTTTTATGGAGTTGGTGATTGTGTTTTTTTGTGCGAATTTTTATAAAAATGAGGGTTTCATTGATGATAGTTGATGGATGTCTTAGTTTTTTTTTTGTGTGTGTGTGTGTTGTTTGGGAAATGTTCAAAGGGTTTTTTGTGGATTCAAATGATTTATGAGATTTTTTTTTTGAGCTAGTTATATAATAGTCAGAGGTGAGTGGGATCGTCTTGGTTTAGTGATTTGAGGGATTTCTGTAAAATGGGTTTTAGTTGGGTGGTGTTGATCTTAGTTTCTGGTGATTTTTAGTGTTGTTTGGGCAGTATTCGATGCTGTTTTGGTGGTATTCAGTGGTGTTTTGGAAGTATTCAAAGGAGTTTGATGATGTTTTTGGAATATTCATAATGTAAATGTTGATTTTTAGTTTAGGGTGATTTTGGTGTGTTTTGACTGAATACAGCGGTGTATTTGGGATACTCAAATGGGTTTAATGATTTTTTTGATGGTGTTTAAATGATGTGCAAGGGTATTTTTGAAGGTGTTCTGGGAGTATTCAGTGGTGATTAGGGGGGTGTTCGAATGATGTTTTTGGAGTATCCAATGGTAATTGATGGGTTTTTGGTAGTGTTCAAAGTAAAGGGGTTGTCTGTGTGTGGGTTTGGTGGCATAGAATTTTGTGAATAACTTGGTTACAGTGATTTTAGTGGATTTGAGATGGGTGATGAGATGCATTTATGGATGTGAAATGTGATTTTTTTTGTTTTTTCTGAAGAGGTGTGTTGGGAGACGGGTGAGTGGGTGTGAAGAAATGTGGGTGAGATGGAGAGGGGTATGGGGAGGGTTGTTTTAAAAAATTAATGAAATATGGGGGGATTTTACTGAAAATAAAGGTAATGTGTGAATATTATAAAAGAAATTATAGAAGTGAAAAGTTATGATACACTGGAAAAGATTGGAGTGTGTAGAAACATGTTGCAGTAGTTGGGTAGTGAGATCACTTGTTGTGAGTATAATATTAATTTATGTGGATACAAGGAGATGGGTATGGAGAGGATTTTATTAGAATTTTAGTAATGTAGGGAGGAATGTGTATTACATTTTAAGATTCATTAAAAAGAAGGGGAAAAATTTGCATCGAATAAATTGTGAATAAACTGGTAAGTGATGTGGGTTGTGGGTATTGTTGTCGAACTAGAGATATCGAAAAAGATGTTATAAGTGGGTTGTTGTTGTGACTTTTTCTGATGAAATTAGTTAAAACGAGAAAAAATTGTGGGTTGTGGGGTGTTGTGGGTTGAGGGTGATGTTGTCGAACTAGAGATGCTGAAAAGTGGTTATAAGTTGTGGGTTGTTGTTGTGGGTGTTGTGGGGTGTAGGTGATGTGGGTTGTGGGTGTTGTGGGATGTGGGTGTTGTGGATTGTGGGCGTTGTTGTCGAACTAGAGATACCGAAAAAGAAGTGATTCTGTTATAAGTGTTCGTGTGTGTTTGGATTGTGTTCATGTTTTTTTTTTTTTTTTGCATTCACGTTATATAATAGTCTGAGGTGAGTGAGATCGTCTTGGTTATAGTGATTTTGAGGGGATTTGTGTGAAAATGGGTGTAAGTCTGATGTTTACCTGGAGTTTACCTGGAGAGAGTTCCGGGGGTCAACGCCCCCGCGGCCCGGTCTGTGACCAGGCCTCCTGGTGGATCAGAGCCTGATCAACCAGGATGTTGCTGCTGGCTGCACGCAATCCAACGTACGAGCCACAGCCCGGCTGGTCAGGAACCGACTTTAGGTGCTTGTCCAGTGCCAGCTTTGAAGACTGCCAGGGGGTCTGTTGGTAATCCCCCTTATGTGTGCTGGGAGGCAGTTGAACAGTCTCGGGCCCCTGACACTTACTGTATGGTCTTTTAACGTGCTAGTGACACCCCTGCTTTTCATTGGGGGGATGTTGCATCGTCTGCCCGTCCCTTTTTCTTTCGTAGTGAGTGATTTTCGTGTGCAAGTTCGGTACTAGTCCCTCTAGGATTTCCAGGGGGTATATAATCATGTATCTCTCCCCCTGCATTCCAGGGAATACAGGTTAGGAACCTCAAGCGCTCCCAGTAAATTTAGGGTGTTTTATCTCCCTTTGCGTGCCGTGAAGGTTCTCTGTACATTTTTCTAGGTCAGCAAATTTCCCCCTGCCTTGAAAGGGGCTGTTAGTGTGCAGCAATATTCCAGCCTAGATAGAACAAGTGACCTGAAGAGTGTCATCATGGGCTTGGCCTCCCTAGTTTGAAGGTTCTCATTATCAATTTCCCGTCATTTTTCTAGCAGATGCGATTGTACAATGTTATGGTCCCTTTAAGGTGAGATCCTCCGACATGATCACTCCAGGTCTTTGACGTTGGTGTTTCGCTCTATTTTGTGGCCAGAATTTGTTTGTATTCTGATGAAGATTAATTTCCTCGTGTTTACCATATCTGAGTAATTGAAATTTCTGCGTTGAAATTCATATTTTTTCTGCAGCCCCCTGAAAGATTTGGGTGTGTCCGCCCGGGGCCTTTCAGTGTCTGCAATGGAAGACACTGTCAGCAGATTGGGGTCATCTGCAAAGGGAAAACACGGTCTGTGGGTGACATCCCTTGTCTATGTGGATATGAGGGGGGAACAGTGGGGGTGAAACGTCCTTGTGGGAAAAAGGGTTTTTTTACGAGCTGCCTCGGACTTTCTCGTTGACGATACTCTCTGTGTTCTGTTAGTGAGGGAAATTTTTGATCCATCGACCGCTTTTCTGTTTTTCCTTTAGCACGCATTTGGCGCTATTACGCATGGCACACTTGTCGAAGGCTTTTGCAAAATCTGTATATATTCTCTGCATTCTTTTTATCTTTTAGTGCATTTAGGACCATGTCGATGATCCCCAAAAGTTTTAGACAACAAGAGGGCCTGTTCTAAACCAGTTGCCCCGGGGTTTTGAAAACTGATGGGTTTCTAGATGGGTGGTGATCTTGCTTCTTAGGACCCTTTCAAAGATTTTTATGATATGGGATGTTAGTGCTATCGGTCTGTAGTTCTTTGCTGTTCCTTTACTGCCTCCTTTTAGTTTATGGCGATTTTGTTGGTGTTTTGACTGAATTCAGTGGTGTTTTAGTAGTATTCAGTGGTGTATTTGGGAGTACTCAAATGGTGTTCGAGACTATTCAAAGGTGTTTTTGAAGGTATTCAAATGATGTGTAAGAGTATGAAGGAGTTCTGGGAGTATTCACTGGTGATTTGACGGTGTTCGAATGATGTTTTTGGAGTATTCAAAGGTAATTGATGGTGTTTTTGGTGTTGTTCAAAGTAAAGTGACTGAGTTAGTTTTTGTGATACTGTTGTAAAAATCTGGAGAATGAGGGAGGAGTTTGGGGGATGAGTTGTAATTTAATGAAATATGTAAGTGTAGATAAATTAGAGATGTCAAATCTTATTTGGGAGTATTCAAAATGTTGTCTTGGAAATGTTTTAGTGTTGTTTGGAAATGTTCAAAGGTGCTTTTGTGAGTATTCAAATGATTTTTGAGAGTGTTTTGAAGGTGTTCAAAGTAAAGTGAGGTGTGTGTGCGTATTAACTTCGTAATATGTAAAATTGTGACTAGTGAATTTATCGAAAAGTGGTTATAAGTTGTAAGTGTTGTGGTGACTTTTTCTGATGAAATGGTTAAAACGAGAAAAATGTCTAGACTTGTGTTGTATTTTGTAAAGAAATTGTGGATTGTTGTGGGTATTAACGATAAAAATGTGAAATTATTTGGGTTATCCTGGGTTAAGAGTGAAAAATGTGTAGGGGGAAGTCGACAAGATTCAGCCTGTGTGTGGGGGTCATCTCATGACGTCACTGACATAGGGGGAAGTCGACAAGATTCAGCCTGTATGTGTGAGGTCATCACGTGATGTCACTGACCGCCGAGTAAACACAGGTGGGGTGACGTCACACTTGTTTAGACCTGTAGTAAGAGAAAGTACCATGCCCCATAGGAGGAGTTCATTTGAAATACTTACCTCCAGAGGGGAGAATCCAAAAACTCGATCCGAGGAGAGGGAAGAGAAATACTTGATCCAAGGAGATGGAGGAGGAAAATTTGTGGTGAAAGTAGGAGTCCATTTTGAATTATTACCCCCAGAGGGGGGAATCCAAAAAACTTGATCCAAGGAAGTAGAGCAGGAATATCTGGGGTGAAAGTGGGAGTCCATTTTGAATACATACCCCCCGAGGGGGAATCCAAAAAACTTGATCCGAGGAGATGGAGTCTTTGCATTATTGATATCAAGAAAAACTTGATCCAAGGAGTTGGAGCAGAAATTTTGGGATGGGGTGGTGTGGGGGGAGGGTGTTGATCCGAGGAGATCATAAGAAATTTCGAAACCCCATAGGTGGGGAATCCAAGGAAGTGGAGGAGAAATATATGGTTTAGAGGGTGTTGATCCGAGGAGATGGAGCAGGAATATTTGGGGTGGAAGTGTGGTGGGAGGGGTACCCATAGGAGGAAACCGAAAAACTTGATCCAAGGAGATGGAGAGCGTAAGAAATTCAGAACCCCATAGGGGGGAATCCAAAAAATTTGATCCGAGGAGATGGAGCAGAAATTTTGGGTGGGGGTGGTGTAAGGGAGGGTGTTGATCCGAGAAGATCAGAAGAAAATGAAATTCAAAAAAAAATCGAAAAAAATTGGGATGGGGGTGAAAGTGGGAGGGGCAACCTCAAAAATTTGATCCAAGGAGATCGAGAGCACAAGAAAATGAAATTCAAAAAAAATTTGGAAAAAATCGGAAAAAAATTTGGGGAGCGGGGGTGATCAGGACGACGCTGCACAAGGCGCTGCAGAAGGCTCGGGCGGGGCCCCGGTCGGGCTGGCGTGCGGGCGGGCGCGAGGGCACAGCAGGCGGGTGTGCGGGGTGCGGGTGGGGGGCGTGGGCGGGGGTTGAGGGCGAGGTGGTCAAGGGCGAGGTGGTCGAGGGCGAGGTTGTCGAGGGTGAGGTGGTCGAGGGTGAGGTGGTCGAGGGTGAGGTGGTTGAGGGTGAGGTGGTCGAGGGCGAGGTCAAGGTCATTAGCATAAAGATGTGAAAAGGAGACCACTCAGGAATACAGCGCTCAGCCGCACCCCTATCCGATGTTATCCTGACGCCAAATGACTTCGAACAGGCGATAAATGACATGCCCATGCACTCTGCCCCAGGGCCAGACTCATGGAACTCTGTGTTCATCAAGAACTGCAAGAAGCCCCTATCATGAGCCTTTTCCATCCTATGGAGAGGGAGCATGGACACGGGGGTCGTCCCACAGTTACTAAAAACAACAGACATAGTCCCACTCCACAAAGGGGGCAGTAAAGCAACAGCAAAGAACTACAGACCAATAGCACTAACATCCCATATCATAAAAATCTTTGAAAGGGTCCTAAGAAGCAAGATCACCACCCTCTAGAAACCCATCAGTTACACAACCCAGGGCAACATGGGTTTAGAACAGGTCGCTCCTGTCTGTCTCAACTATTGGATCACTACGACAAGGTCCTAAATGCACTAGAAGACAAAAAGAATGCAGATGTAATATATACAGACTTTGCAAAAGCCTTCGACAAGTGTGACCATGGCGTAATAGCGCACAAAATGCGTGCTAAAGGAATAACAGGAAAAGTCGGTCGATGGATCTATAATTTCCTCACTAACAGAACACAGAGAGTAGTCGTCAACAGAGTAAAGTCCGAGGCAGCTACGGTGAAAAGCTCTGTTCCACAAGGCACAGTACTCGCTCCCATCTTGTTCCTCATCCTCATATCCGACATAGACAAGGATGTCAGCCACAGCACCGTGTCTTCCTTTGCAGATGACACCCTGTGAAGGCTTACTCAGCCCTGTAACAACTTGAGTCAGTATTACTCAGGCTGGCTCCTCCTCAGGAAAATTAGTGAATAGAAAAAGAAATAATAACAGATAAACATAAACACTTTATTATATAGAAAATATAAAATGTAAAACACTTAAATATGAAACAGTAATCCTACATTAAAGAAAATGAAAAATGAAAAATATAAATATCTGAATTCAACGCTAATATTTATAAAACTTGGGTGTCTGGTGTTGGTGACACTGTTGTTGCAATCGTAGCCGTAGCTGATGATGGGGGGGGTCGCAGGTGTTGGTTGCAACCCACTGGCTAGTTGTTCACAGTATACCAGTGAGTAGTATCCCGATGACAGGAAAGCAGGTTCTTTACCACTGCAATGATGTGGGGTTACGTCCTGCAATTTCATACAGGTGCACAGGTAGTTCAATACAAAATGGGGAAGTCTCTGGACGGTTAGTCCTTCTCCATCCGTTCTGCTCGTTGATTGCCAGGTGACCCTCTCTGACATCCAAGAGTAGTGTTGGGAGCTGTGAGTCGAGTGATTTACTGTTTGACCAGAGCCCCACACGTCACCTTTCGAGGGGATGGGGTGGAAGAGGGAGGGGAAGGGATAGCGGGAGCTAGACTGACCTTACGTTAACAAGCAGCCGGCAATCAAACTATCACTTTAGGGGTGGGGAGAAAAGGCGGGAAAAACGGGAGCGTGACTCACCCTACCTTAACTAGTAGCCGGCAATGAAACTATCGCTTTTGGGGAGAGGGAAGAAAGGTGGGAGCTTGACTTACCCTACCTTAACTAGTAGCCGGTAATGAAACTATTGTTATATATATATTTATATATATATATATATATATATTATATAATATATATATATATATATATATATATATATTATATCTATATAAATATATATATATATAATATATATATATATTATATATAAATATATATATATATATATATATATATAATATATAAATATATATATTATATAATATATATATATATATATATAATATATATAATATATATATAATATATATATATATATATATATATATTGTTTATATATATATATATACATATTCCCTCTTTACTCCTATCTATTGAACTTTTCCCTCACACTCCCCCATACCAAGACTTATAGTCAAGGAGTATAAGAAGAATAGGCGAGGAAAAAGTTCTAACATGTGGAAGTCGCGTAAGGCAACAAATCTTCTACTGACTGTCACGACTTAACCAGTCAGAGAAATAATTGGATGAACCATTGATATACACAATATGGAACTTAAAAGCCTGGAGTGCCAATGTCCACCTCAAGAGGCGACTGTTGGTTCCCTTAAAAGTTTCTAGGTATATCAAAGGTTTGTGGTCCGTTTGGAGATACCCCACACAAGGGCTAAACATTCCTTTTCTATTGTGGAGTATCTTGTTTCCGCGGGAAGGAGTTTCCGGCTTAGGAAGCATACAGGGAAGGGAGTACCATCATGGTATTGTAGTAGCACCGCACCTAAGCCAGTATTGGAGGCATCAGTTCTCAAACAAAATGTTTTATTAATGTCTGGAATCTTAAGTATAGGGTCTTTCGCAAAGATACTTTTAATCGCATTAAACTTTTCCCGAGCTACGTCGGAAAGTTCAAGAGGTTCCTTCACAGACTTTTTAAGGAAGTCTGATAAGATGCCTGTAAGATCAGCAAGATTCGGGATAAACCGTGCATAAAAATTTACAGAACCAAGAAAGCTACGCATGAGTTTCTTGGTTTTGGGGAATTTAAATTCTAATAAAGCTTTGATCTTACTGGGGAGAGGCTGCAGAGAGTTATTAGAAAGTATCAGACCAAGATATCTAATCTTGTTATACCCAAGGAAGCATTTCTTCGGCTTGGCAGTGAGGCCATGTGAGCGTAACCTACGCAAAACTGATGTTAATGTTTGGATATGTTCGCCCCACGTAGATGTCATTACGTAAATGTTATCAAAATAAACTGAAACATTTGGCATATTACCCAAGACCTTTCTCATCAGTCTCACGTAGATAGCACAGGCAGTTACCAAACCGAAGGGCATAGTTCTATACTGCATCAGTCCTTGGTGTGTAGGAAAGGCGGTGTACTGCTTAGAAGAAGGATCTAACATTACTTGATATGCCTGTGCAATATCAATCTCTGAAAAGAAGGAAGAGTCATAAAATTTGTGTAGATCGCTATCTATTAAGGGCATAGGCTCAGCATCCCACCGAGTTATAGCATTAAGGCAGTGGTCCCAAACTTTTTCAGCTTGTTACCCAATTTAACATGCCACATAAAGCATGTTACCCCTTTCACAAAATGTTGTTATTATTGATATATATGGCTAAACGTGAACGTATACAGCCTCGCATACTCTGCTAATCCTAGCAAAATCATTGAAAACGTAAGAACCACACATACATTATATATAAAATTAATAATAGCTACAAATTCACAGTAACAGTGGGTAAATACTAACTATATACTGCACAGGGCAGTACACATACATACCAGCTTATGTCTACCTCGGCTGATGCTCACAGATAAACTGACAGTGTGAAATAGAGGCAGCCTCAGGAAGTGAGTGACGCATACTGGACAGGTCGATCTGGGCTACTGAGTGACTTTGTCCTGAAGCATACTTGTCAAAATACTTTTGGGTTTCCACACACTTAGCTATATATTTCTTCTTTTCTAATACTGCATATTAGTTTTTTATGTTTATTGTTATTTGGTTTAACTTTATTACTTACTTATAATAGGTTTACTTTACAACTTTACATACTAAGACAAAGTTAACAATAATCCTCATACCGGGTACCGCATTGTTTTCTTGATTTTCAGAATTCATAACTTTTTTTCTGTCACCCCTCCATTACCCCCCAAAAATGGTTAAATTACCCCCAGGGGGTAATTTACCCCCAGTTTGGGAACCACTGCATTAAGGCCTCTGAAGTCAATAGCAAGTCTATATGAATTATCCTCCTTTTTAACCATGACTACTTGTGAACAATATGAAGATACTGAAGGTTCAATGATCTTTAGTTTTAATAATTTGTCTACCTCTCGGTCAAATGCATCCCTAAGGTGAGCTGGAACTGGGTATAATTTCCGTTTGATAGGAATGTCCGTCAATAAGTCAATCTTATGGACTACAGTGGAGGTAACATCTGGAATATCAGTAAAGACGTCTGAAAAGTTACTCACACATTGAAGTAGTTCATGTCTCTTATGGTCATCCAAAGATTCATTAATATTTAATGGTGGTTGCGTCCGAGTGGTCAAGAGTCACCAAGTCATGTAGTTCTTCATCATAGTCTAAGTTAGAGGTGTCAATTACGCACACTTTACATTCTTCAGTTGTCTTATCAAGTTCGTGTGGAAAAACTAAGTCAAAGTTATTAAGGCAGTTAACCGAATTTCTTCGGTAATATTTCTTAAGGATGTTGATATGATAAAGCTTAGGTTTCCCCTTGACTTCTATGAGGTAGTCAACTTTCCCACAAATTTTTAATACTTTATATGGACCTTTCCATGCTACTAATAATTTATTTGACTTGATAGGCAAAAGTACAAGAACTTCATCTCCTACTTTAAAACTTCTCCTCTGACTTCTGGAATCAAAATAGGTTTTGTACTGGTCCATTGACAAGCTTAGGTTTGTCGAAACTATCTCAGAGGTCTCCTCAAGTTTGGAGCTAAGGTCAAGGAGAAACTGGTAAGAAGACTGAACCTCAGCATTTACCTCCTCATTAGTCCATAAGTCATGAAGGATGGACAATGGGCCTCTGGCCTGTCTACCATAGAGAAGTTCAAAAGGTGAAAACCCCAAAGAGTCACTGGGAACTTCCCTCATGGCAAACAAAGCACAGGGAAGGTAACGATGCCACTCCTTAGGTTTAAGGGAGCAAAGTTTCCTTAAAATGGACTTGAGAATCGAATGCTGGCGCTCAATCCCCCATACAGCTGGGATGATAGGGTGTGGTGAAGAGAGGCTTCACTCCCAGAAGTTGGTAGAGATGTTGCATTAAGTCAGATGTGAATTGTGTCCCACGGTCAGACAAAATTTCTCTAGGGATGCCCACTCTGGAGAAGATGGACAGAAGGGCTTCAGCCACCTCTGTAGTAGTTATGGTCTTTAAGGGAACGGCTTCAGGGAAACTCGAAGCATAATCAACTAATGTTAATATATATCTATGTCCCCCAGATGAAAGTGGAGATAAAGGACCAACGATGTCAATAGCTACTCTTTCAAACGGTACCGTAAAGATTGGCATTTTGACCATAGGTACTCGCCTGGTGCCTCGGGAGGATGACAGTTGGCAAACTTTACACGATCTACAATAAGTAGTGACATCTGAGGACATTTTTGGCCAAAAATAGGTTTCCCTAATTTTATTTAAGATTTTACGATGCGAGAAATGTCCGGCCACTGGCAGGTCATGAGCCATTTTAAGAAGTCTCTCTGCATTGACTTGGAACAACTAAGATGGAATAGTCTATCTCATCTGAATTTAATTTGAATACTGACTTGTACAAGATACCTTTTATATATTCAAATTTATATGAAAAGTTTTTCCTTTTGATAACTTGATTTTGTTTAGCGGCATTATGGCAATTCTGAAGAGAAGGGCAATTACGTTGTAAATTGACAAAGGAGTCCTTAGATATATCTAAAGGCTTAAAGTCAGGGAAAATCAAAGGATGGACAGTAGGAGAAGCCTGGGCTTTGGTCTGAGCCCTAGTCAAGACATTTATGGTATCGGAGGTGATATCTTCACTTTCATCTAACAAGTGAACTTGTGATCCTACTTACTCGTTTTCGAGAGTAGCATCACTGGTTTTTAATCCCACATGAATCTCGCGAGACATTGTTTCATCTGAACTTTCGAGCGGCTTCTCTGACTCTACAGGAAGAGGATCTGAAACACTTGTGTCCATCTTTGGTGCTGACAGGTCAAGCTCAGAAGGAAGAATGGCACCTTTTACATTACCTATTAGTATGGAGCAAGAAGTGATGGGAGCTAGTACGGCTTCAGACCAACCTGTGAACCATTTAGACCTAATGTAACAACGGATGGTAGGAAAAGTGTCTGTACGGCCCAAGTAGTTTGAAAGTATAGCAGAGGAATGAGTTTCTTTAAGATTAGGGAACAGCTTATCAGAAATTACAGTCAGTGTGTCAGCGTGCCTCGTTGTGCTCCGGGTTTTTCTGGTGTTTTCACGGTGGCTCTTACGTGCTAGAACTTTAATTTGTGTCATCAATCCTATACGATACATCCCTCTAGCGCCTGGAACCAATCTTGGGCGGAAAACATTATATACTGAGTCAAAAAAGGAGAATTAGTGTGCACTACCTAGCAGAGTTTACTGCCAGAGGGGAATCATAGGCCTGTGTCCCGTGTGAAAAAATAATAATAATTAAACTTTGTGTCAGAGGAAAGAAAGTCTCCCTGAAAACATTGAGTATACATAGTGTATAGTGTATACTACAGTGGCTCCCTAGTATATTGATGATAAAGGCTAAAGTGTCATTTGAAAACAGGTGATTTTGTAAATGAAGCGATAAGCCTATAGAGGCAGGTGCCAGAAGTCGCCAGAAACTTACCACAGGTCAGCTGTTTTTAATAATCTTCCTGGCCTGCTAGTGTACTCGCATATAATCTAGTGATACCAGTGAATAGCAGAATACAGTGTTGTAGTAGCAACTAACCAGTATTATAATGGTACTTAGTGGAGTGGAGTGTCTTTCATTAGTTTCTTTTTTCTTGAAATACCAGACGTTACTGTGAATTTCATATAACCTGTAGTTACCAGCGGTCGCAATATACACAACCAGAAGCAATTATTACTACAGAAAAAGCGTCCTTCCTCCAAAATTTGCACCAGTCAACTATAGTGATAATATAGCATTTATTGTGGTGGAGACGGAAAAAAAAAATATAAAAGCTAGATACAGCGATTGATAAACAAGGGTTGAGGTCGACCGTTCGTCATTGTAGGAGTGCCAGCAGTCACCGGCTCTTCAACACGCAAGTTATACTTTTGTATCAATCAAATCACATATTACTCGGGTAGATAATTTCCAGTAGATCCTTCATGTGTTAGCTCAAATCACCGACCAGTATGGTTTAAATAAGTGACCCACTGTTCAGATCAGATAGACTGGTCCGTACCCTTGACTGGTCCGAACCCTTGACTGGTCCGAACCCTTGACTGGTCCGAACCCTGGACTGGTTTCAAACGGTTTCGTTGTGCACTACCTAGCAGGTTATTAATAGAATATTCAAGAGGCTGCTAGTAGAATTGCAGTAAATCAACCATTCAAATCATTATGAAGCTGTGTGTAGTCTGTGGTCAGTCAAACAAACGGGCTTCCACATGCATAAATTGTCATTTTTGTGGAAATTGGTGTCACGCCCCTTGTGCAGATATCCCAGAAATAGCTACAAGCAGTATTAAAACAGGGAAGTGTTTTTGGGTATGCCCAAATGAGATAAATCTGTGGACTAAAATCACAAGGGTATTAAAAGAGGTCAACATCAAAGCTGCTTTCATAGAAACCCTGGAAGCTTTCTACAACAGATGGGAACATAAAAAGTCTGGGCTGAATGGTACTGCCCTTGATACTGGCCATGTAGTCAGAAACTGTAAGGCTGGAGGTGATGTCCTGGTAGTCAGTAAATGGGGGGCTGATAGTGCTGTCCTGGGAGACAGTAATGGTGAAGCTGGAGGTGCTGTCCTGGGAGACAGTAATGGTGAAGCTGGAGGTGCTGTCCTGGGAGACAGTAATGGGGAAGCTGGAGATGCTGTCCTGGGAGACAGTAATGGTGAAGCTGGAGATGCTGTCCTGGGAGACAGTAATGGTGAAGCTGGAGATTTTGTCCTGGGAGACAGTAATGGTGAAGCTGGAGGTGCTGTCCTGGGAGACAGTAATGGTGAAGCTGGAGGTGTTGTCCTGGGAGACAGTAATGGTGAAGCTGGAGGTGTTGTCCTGGGAGACAGTAATGGTGAAGCTGGAGGTGTTGTCCTGGGAGACAGTAATGGTGAAGCTGGAGGTGCTGTCCTGGGAGACAGTGGTGGTGAAGCTGGAGATGCTGTCCTGGGAGACAGTAATGGGGAAGCTGGAGATGCTGTCCTGGGAGACAGTAATGGTGAAGCTGGAATTTTGTCCAGGTAGTCGGGAATTATACGCAGGAAGGAATACATATAAATGACCTCATAGGGGACAGGAGCCATAGTAGGGAAACAAGTGTAGTCAAAGATAAGATAAAACCAATTTTGCAAACTAGAAATACCGAAGGAAATAGCAAACAAGAGGACTCCACTAGCAATAGTGAGGATATATTACCAAAATCAACTGGTGGGAGCTCCATTGTTGGTGCTAGGGAGGATAGAAGTAAGACAGGGAAACATGCACCAACAGGAATACAGTCACAGAAACCCAAGGCAAACGGAAACCAAGCCTGTGCACATACTATGCACTTGGTATCTGCTGGCATGGGAAATCTGGAAAAACAGATGGGACGTGCAACTATGACCACCCTGAAAAATGCCATGCCCATATGACAACAGGAAAATGCAAACTCCCTTCCTGTAAGCTTTTTCCACCTGAACTGTGTACCTCTTCAGTACAGGAAAGACTGTGCTATAACTTAATTGCCAGGCATACCATTAAAGGGGACAAAAAGATACAAAACATCCAGGCCATGGAAAACTGGGTAGCCACAGCCACTCAAGAGGGAGAGGTTTTTTAGTGCCAGGAAGAAAAAAAAAACTGGCAGGAAATGGCAGAAATCGTACACCAAATCCAGTCATTCCTGGAGTGGAACCACAGTCGATGGCCTCCACTCCAAACCAACAGATACAGATACTAATGCCGGAATAAAAATCCCCCCCCAGTACCAACAATACCATCAGTCCGATAACATTCTTCTTTGCAAATATACAGGGTCTAAAGCCAGCAACAAACAACAAAATACCTTTCATCCGTGGACTGCTTGCAGAGGCAAAGGCAATGTTCGCGGCTTTCACTGACACTCACATAAAGGATCACTTGGACAACGAAATATGGATCCCAGGTTACAACCTATACAGATGTGACAGAGTGAACAGCAAAAGGGGGGGGGGGGTTGGCCTGTACATTGCAGAGTCACTTGTTTGCACAGAACTGCTAAATGCCTCAAATGATGTAGTGGAAGTTTTAGCAGTAAAGGTCGAGAACCAAAACCTAGTCATTGTGGTAGTCTACAAGCCTCCGGATGCAACATCCCAGCAATTCCAGGAACAGCTGTTAAAAATTGACCACTGTCTGGAAAACCTTCCAGCTCCTGCACCCAACATCTTGCTCCTGGGGGATTTCAACCTAAGGCACCTAAAATGGAGGAATATAGCGAATAATATTGTTGCAGTAATAACACCAGGAGGCAGCTCTGATGAAAACTCACACTCACGCGAGCTTTTAAATCTCTGCACAAAATTCAATTTAAACCAGCAAATAATAGAGCCTACTAGACTGGAGAATACACTAGACCTCATCTTCACTAACAATGATGATCTGATAAGAAATGTCACCATATATCAAAAACAATATACTCAGATCACAACATAATTGAGGTTCAGTCATGTATGCGCGGAGCCCCAGACCGACATAATGAGATTAGTCACGAGGGAGCATTCACCAAATTCAACTTCAATAACAAAAACATAAAGTGGGACCAAGTAAACCAAGTCCTAACCTATATAAGCTGGGAAGATATACTAAGCAACACAGACCCCAACTTATGCCTAGAACAGATTAACTCGGTGGCACTCGATGTATGCACAAGGCTTATTCCTCTAAGAAAAAGGAGGAGTAGATGTAAAACAGAAAGAG
Organism: Cherax quadricarinatus; assembly: GCF_026875155.1. Taxonomy (NCBI): domain Eukaryota; kingdom Metazoa; phylum Arthropoda; class Malacostraca; order Decapoda; family Parastacidae; genus Cherax; species Cherax quadricarinatus. Next base: position 317,204 of record NC_069439.1, on the reverse strand, counting down.
ACAGGCGCTCCCTTTACAGGCGACGGAAAAAAAATAACAGAGCGGCTAAAAGAGGTCAATATATCTGAAATGCGTAGGGAGACACTGGTCAGAGAAATAGCAAGCATCGAACTTAAGCTAAAAGAATCCTTTAGGAGTCAGGAATCGCGGGAAGAACTAAAAGCCATAAATGAAATCGAAAGAAACCCAAAGTATTTCTTCTCCTATGCCAAATCAAAATCGAGAACAACGTCCAGTATTGGGCCCCTACTTAAACAAGATGGGTCCTACACAGATGACAGCAAGGAAATGAGTGAGCTACTCAAGTCCCAATATGACTCAGTTTTTAGCAAGCCGCTAACCAGACTGAGAGTCGAAGATCAAAATGAATTTTTTATGAGAGAGCCACAAAATTTGATTAACACAAGCCTATCCGATGTTATCCTGACGCCAAATGACTTCGAACAGGCGATAAATGACATGCCCATGCACTCTGCCCCAGGGCCAGACTCATGGAACACTGTGTTCATCAAGAACTGCAAGAAGCTCCTATCACGAACCTTTTCCATCCTATGGAGAGGGAGCATGGACACAGGGGTCGTCCCACAGTTACTAAAAACAACAGATATAGCCCCACTCCACAAAGGGGGCAGTAAAGCAACAGCAAAGAACTACAGAACAATAGCACTAACATCCCATATCATAAAAATCTTTGAAAGGGTCCTAAGAAGCAAAGATCACCACCCATCTAGAAACCCATCAGTTACACAACCCAGGGCAACATGGGTTTAGAACAGGTCGCTCCTGTCTGTCTCAACTATTGGATCACTACGACAAGGTCCTAAATGCACTAGAAGACAAAAAGAATGCAGATGTAATATATACAGACTTTGCAAAAGCCTTCGACAAGTGTGACCATGGCCCTAATAGCGCACAAAATGCGTGCTAAAGGAATAACAGGAAAAGTCGGTCGATGGATCTATAATTTCCTCACTAACAGAACACAGAGAGTAGTCGTTAACAGAGTAAAGTCCGAGGGAGCTACGGTGAAAAGCTCTGTTCCACAAGGCACAGTACTCGCTCCCATCTTGTTCCTCATCCTCATATCCGACATAGACAAGGATGTCAGCCACAGCACCGTGTCTTCCTTTGCAGATGACACCCGAATCTGCATGACAGTGTCTTCCATTGCAGACACGCAAAGCTCCAGGCGGACTCAACCAAATCTTTCAGTGGGCTGCAGAAAACAATATAAGTTTAACGATGAAATTTTTCCCCA
>NC_069439.1:284337-315446 GCF_026875155.1 Cherax quadricarinatus | reverse complement strand
CGGGGGGACAAGTTCCCACCAAAATCCATGACGTTACCGAGGGAAAAGTTCCACCGAAGTCCATGACGTTACCGGACGGGACAAGTTTCACCGACGTCCAGGACGTTACCAGACGGGACAAGTTTCACCGACGTCCTGGACGTTACCAGACGGGACAAGTTCCATCGACGTCCAGGACGTTACCAGACGGGACAAGTTCCACCGACGTCCTGGACGTTACCAGACGGGACAAGTTCCACCGACGTCCAGGACGTTACCAGACGGGACAAATTCCACAGACGTCCTGGACGTTACCAGACGGGACAAGTTCCACAGTCGTCCAGGACGTTACCAGACGGGAAAAGTTCCACCGACGTCCAGGACGTTACCAGACCGGACAAGTTCCACCGACGTCCTGGACGTTACCAGACGGGACAAGTTCCAAAGACGTCCTGGACGTTACCATACGGGACAAGTTCCACCGACGTCCTGGACGTTACCAGACGGGACAAGTTCCACCAATGTCCTGGACGTTACCAGACGGGGCAAGTTCCACCGACGTCCTGGACGTTACCAGACGGGACAATTTCCACCGACGTCCAGGACGTTACCAGACGTGACAAGTTCCACCGACGTCCTGGACGTTACCAGACGGGACAAGTTTCACCGACGTCCAGGACGTCACCAGACGGGACAAGTTCCACAGACGTCCTGGAAGTTACCAGAGGGGACAAGTTTCACCGAAGTCCAGGACATTACCAGACGGTACAAGTTCCACCGATGTCCAGGACGTTACCAGACGGGACAAGTTCCACCGACGTCCTGGACGTTACCATACTGGACAAGTTCCACCGACGTCCCGGACGTTACCAGATGGGACAAGTTCCACCAATATCCTGGACGTTACCAGATGGGACAAGTTCCACCGACGTCCAGGACGTTACCAGACGGGACAAGTTCCACCGACGTCCTGGACGTTACCAGACGGGACAAGTTCTACCGACGTCCATGACGTTACCAGGCGGGACAAGTTCCACCGATGTCCAGGACGTTACAAGACGGGACAAGTTCCACCGACGTCCAGGACGTTACAAGACGGGACAAATTCCACAGACGTCCTGGACGTTACCAGACGGGACAAGTTCCACCGACGTCCAGAACGTTACCAGACCGGACAAGTTCCACCGACGTCCTGGACGTTACCAGACGGGACAAGTTCCAAAGACGTCCTGGACGTTACATACGGGACAAGTTCCACCGACGTCCTGGACGTTTCCAGACGGGACAAGTTCCACCAATGTCCTGGACGTTACCAGACGGGACAAGTTCCACCGACGTCCTGGACGTTACCAGACGGGACAATTTCCACCGACGTCCAGGACGTTACCAGACGTGACAAGTTCCACCGACGTTCTGGACGTTACCAGACGGGACAAGTTCCACAGACGTCCTGGAAGTTACCAGACGGGACAAGTTTCACCGAAGTCCTGGACATTACCAGACGGTACAAGTTCCACCGATGTCCAGGACGTTACCAGACGGGACAAGTTCCACCGACGTCCTGGACGTTACCAGACGGGACAAGTTCCACCGACGTCCAGTACGTTACCAGACGGGACAAGTTCCACCGACGCCCTGAACGTCACCAGACTGGGCAAGTTCCACCGACGTCCAGGACGTTACCAGACGGGGCAAGTTCCACCGACGTCCAGGACGTTACCAGACGGGACAAGTTCCATCGACGTCGAGGACGTTACCAGACGGGACAAGTTCCACCGACGTCAAGTGCTTTACCAGACGGGACAAGTTCCACAGACGTCCAGGACGTTACCAGACGGGACAAGTTCCCCTAACGTCTAGGACGTTACCAGACGGGACAATTTTCCCCCGACGTCAAGTGCTTTCCAGCGGGAAATTTCCCAAAAAACGTAAAGGGACGTTACCGCCCGGGAAAGTTCCCCTAACGTCTAGGACGTTACCGAGGGAAAGTTCCACGACGTCCGGACGTTCCCCGGGGGGAAAGTTCCACGACGTCCAGGAGTTAAGACGGGACAAGTTCCCAGCCGTCGGGACGTTACGAGGGAATTTCCCCCTAACGTATGGCTTTACGCGGGGGGAAAAAGTTCCACCACGCCCAGGCGTTCCCAGACGGGACGGGTTCCCCCGAGTCCTGGACGTTACAGGACGGGAGAAGTTCCCCGATCCCCCCCTTTCCCAGACGGTAAAGTTCCCCACCCCGGACTTTTACAGACGGGACAAATTTCCACAGAGCCCTGGACGTTACCAGACGGGACAAGTTCCACAGTCGTCCAGGCGTTACCAGACGGGAAAAAGTTCCACGACGTCCGGACGTTACCAGACGGACAAGTTCCCGAGTCCGGACGTTACCAGACGGGACAAGTTCCCAAAAGACGTCCTCGACGTTACCATACGGGAAAAGTTCCACCGGACGTCCTGGACGTTACCATACGGGACAATTTCCCACCGAGTCCGGCGTTACCATACGGGACAAGTTCCACAGGACGTCCTGGACGTTACCAGACGGGACAAGTTCCACCAATGTCTGGACGTTCCCAGACGGGACAAGTTCCACCGGACGTCCTGGACGTTACCAGACGGGAAAATTTTTCCACCGACGTCCAGGACTTTTACCAGACGTGAAAAGTTCCCCCGACGTCCTGGACGTTACCAGACGGGACAAGTTTCACCGACGTCCAGGACGTCACCAGACGGGACAAGTTCCACAGACGTCCTGGAAGTTACCAGAGGGGACAAGTTTCACCAAAGTCCAGGACATTACCAGACGGTACAAGTTCCACCGATGTCCAGGACGTTACCAGACGGGACAAGTTCCACCGACGTCCTGGACGTTACCAGACGGGACAAGTTCCACCGACGTCCAGGACGTTACCAGACGGGACAAGTTCCACCGACGTCCTGGACGTTACCAGACGGGACAAGTTCCAAAGACGTCCTCGACGTTACCATACGGGACAAGTTCCACCGACGTCCTGGACGTTACCATACGGGACAAGTTCCACCGACGTCCCGGACGTTACCAGATTTGACAAGTTCCACCAATATCCTGGACGTTACCAGATGGGACAAGTTCCACCGACGTCCAGGACGTTACCAGACGGGACAAGTTCCACCGACGTCCAGGACGTTACCAGACGTGACAAGTTCCACCGACGTCCTGGACGTTACCAGACGGGACAAGTTCTACCGACGTCCATGACGTTACCAGGCGGGACAAGTTCCAAGTGTGTCCAGGACGTTACCAGGCGGGACAAGTTCCACCGACGTCCAGGACGTTACAAGACGGGACAAGTTCCACCGACGTCCAGGACGTTACAAGACGGGACAAATTCCACAGACGTCCTGGACGTTACCAGACGGGACAAGTTCCACAGTCGTCCAGGACGTTACCAGACGGGACAAGTTCCACCGACGTCCAGAACGTTACCAGACCGGACAAGTTCCACCGACGTCCAGAACGTTACCAGACGGGACAAGTTCCAAAGACGTCCTGGTCGTTACAATACGGGACAAGTTCCACCGACGTCCCGGACGTTACCAGACGGGGACAAGTTCCACCAATATCCTGGACGTTACCAGACGGGACAAGTTCCACCGACGTCCTGGACGTTACCAGACGGGACAATTTCCACCGACGTCCAGGACGTTACCAGACGTGACAAGTTCCACCGACGTTCTGGACGTTACCAGACGGGACAAGTTTCACCGACGTCCAGGACGTTACCAGACGGGACAAGTTCCACCGATGTCCAGGACGTTACCAGACGGGACAAGTTCCACCGACATCCAGGACGTTACAAGAGGGGACAAGTTCCACAGAAGTCCAGGACGTTACCAGACGGGATAAATTCCACAGACGTCCTGGACGTTACCAGACGGGACAATTTTCCACCGACGTCCAGGACTTTTACCAGCCCGGACAAGTTCCACCGACGCCTGGACTTTACCAGACGGGACAAGTTCCAAAGACGCCCCTGGACGTTACCATACGGGACAGTTCCACCGACGTCAGGACTTTTCCCAGACGGAAAAAAATTCCACAGACGTCCTGGACTTACCAGACGGGACAAGTTCCACCAGTCGTCCAGGACGTTACCAGACGGGACATAGTTCCACCGCGTCCAGGACGTTACCAGACAGGACAAGTTCCACCGACGTCCTGGACGTTACCAGAGGGGACAAGTTCCAAAGACGCCCTGGCCCGCAAACCATACGGGACAAGTTCCACCGACGTCCTGACGTTACCAGACGGGACAAGTTCCACCGACCGCCCCGGACGTTATCAACGGGACAAGTTCCACCAATGTCCTGGACGTTACCAAGGGGAAAAGTTCCACCGACGTCCTGGACGTTCCAGACGGGACAAGTTCCACCGACGTCCAGGACGTTACCAGACGTGACAAGTTTTCACCGAGGGTCCAGGACGTTACCAGACGGGACAAGTTCCACAGAACGCCCCTGGAGGGTTACCAGACGGGACAAGTTCCAAAGACGTCCTGGACGCTACCATACGGGACAAGTTCCAACCGACGTCCTGGACGTTACCAAAAACGGGGAAACAGTTCCCGACGCCCCCGGAGGGTTATCAGAGGGGACAAGTTCCATCAATGTCCTGGACGTTACCAGAGGAACAAGTTCCACCGACGTCCTGGACGTTACAACGGGACAAGTTCCACCGACGTCCAGGACGTTCCCAGACGTACATTTTCACCGACGTCCAGGACGTTACCAATGGGACAAGTTCTACAGACGTCCTGGAAGTTACCAGACGGGGCAAGTTTCACCGACGCCCTGGACATTACCAGAGGGTACAAGTTCCACCGACGTCCAGGACGTTACCAGACGGGACAATTTCCACCGACGTCCTGGACGTTACCAGACGGGACAAGTTCCACCGACGTGCAGGACGTTACCAGAAGGGACAACTTCCATAAACGTCCTGGACGTTTGCAGACGGGACAAGTTCCACCGACGTCAAGGACGTTTCCAGATGTGACAAGTTCCACCGACGTCCTGGACAATACCAGACGGGACAAGTTTCACAAATGTCCACGACGTTACCAGACGGGGCAAGTTCCACCGACGTCAAGGACGTTTCCAGACGGTACAAGTTCCACAGACGTCCAGAACGTTACCAAACGGGACAAGTTCCACAGACGTCCAGGACGTTACCAGACGGGACAAGTTCCACCGACGTCCTGGACTTTACCAGAGGGGACAAGTTCCACCGACGTCCTGGACGTTACCAGACGGGACAAGTTCCACAGACGTCCTGGACGTTACCAGACGGAACATGTTTCACCGACGTCCAGGACGTTACCGACGGGACAAGTCCACACGGTCCTGAACGTTACCAGAGGGGACAAGTTCCACCGACGTCCAGGACGTTACCAAACGGGACAAATTCCACAGACGTCCAGGACGTTACCAGACGTGACAAGTTCCACCGACGTCCTGGACGTTACCAGACGGGACAAGTACCCACCGACGTCCTGGACGTTACCAGGACGGGACAAGTTCCAAGGGACGCCCAGGACGTTACCAGACGGGACAATTTCCATCGACGTCCAGGACGTTACCAGACGGGACAAGTTCCACCGACGTCCTGGACGTTACCAGACGGGACAAGTTCCACCCACGTCAAGGACTTTACAAGACGGGACAAGTTCCACAGACGTCCAGGACGTTACCAGACGGGACAAGTTCCACCGAAGTCCATGACGTTACCAGACGGGGAAAGTTCCTCCGACGCCCCTTGACGTTACCGGACGGGCCCAAGTTTCACCGACGTCCGGGACGTTACCAGACGGGACAAGTTCCACAGACGTCCTGGAAGTTACCAGACGGGACAAGTTTCACCGACATCCTGGACGTTACCAGACGGGACAAGTTCCATCGACGTCCAGGACGTTACCTGACGGGACAAGTTCCACCGACGTCCAGGACGTTACCAGAAAGAACAAGTTCCACCGACGTCCTGGACGTTACCAGACTGGGCAAGTTCCACCGACGTCCAGGACGTTACCAGACGGGACAAGTTCCACCGACGTCAAGGACGTTATAAGAGGGGACAAGTTCCACCGACGTCCAGGACGTTACCAGAAGGGACTAGTTCCAACGACACCCACGACGTTACCAGACGGGACAAGTTCCACCGACGTCCAGGACGTTACCAGACGGGACAAGTTCCTCCGACGTCTTGGACGTTACCAGTCCGGACAAGTTCAACAGACGCCCAGGACGTTACCAGACTGGACAAGTTCTACCGTCGTCCTAGACGTTACCACACAGGACAAGTTCCACCGACGTCCAGGACGTTACCAGACGGGACAAGTTCCATTGACGTCCTGGACGTTACCAGAGGGACAAGTTCCACCCACGTCCAGGACGTTACCAGACGGGAGAAGTTCCACCGACGTCCTGGACGTTATCAGACGGGACAAGTTCCATCGACGTCAAGTGCTTTACCAAACGGGACAAGTTCCACAGACGTCCAGGACGTTACCAGACGGGACAAGTTCCCCTAACGTCTAGGACGTTACCAGACGGGACAAGTTCCACCGACGTCCAGGACGTTACCAGACGGGACAAGTTCCACCGACGTCCAGGACGTTACCATACGGGAGAAGTTCCACCGACGTCCTGGGACGAAACCCAGCGGGAAAAAGTTCCACCGACGTCCAGGACGTTACCAGACGGGAAAAAATTCCACAGACGTCCTGGACGTTACCAGACGGACAAGTTCCACAGTTGTCCAGGACGTTATCCGACGGAACAAGTTCCACCGACGTCCGGGGACGTTAGCAGACCGGACAAGTTCCACCGAGTCTGGACGTTACAGCCGGGCAAGTTCCAAAGACGTCCTGGACGTTTTCCTTTAGGACAAGTTCCACTGACGTCCTGGACGTTACCAGACGGGACAAGTTCCACCGACGTTAAGGACGTTACCAGACGGGACAAGTTCCACCGACGTCCAGGACGTTACCAGACGGGACAAGTTCCACCGACGTCCAGGACGTTACCAGACGGGACAAGTTCCACCGACGTCCTGGACGTTACCAGACGGGACAAGTTCCACCGACGTCCAGGACGTTACCAGATGGGACAAGTTCCACCGACGTCCTGGACATTACCAGACGGGACAAGTTCCACCGACGTCGAGGACGTTTTCTGACGGGGCAAGTTCCACCGACGTCTAGGACGTTACCAGACGGGACAAGTTCCACAGACGTCCAGGACGTTCCCAGACGGGACAAGTTCCACAGACGTCCAGGACGTTACCAGACGGGACGAGTTCCACCTACGTCCTTGACGTTACCAGACGGGACAAGATCCACCGACGTCCTGGACGTTACCATACGGGACGAGTTCCACCGACGTCCAGGACGTTACCAGACTGGACAAGTTCCACCGACGTCCAGTACGTTACCAGACGGGACAAGTTCCACAGACGTCCTTGACGTTACCCGACGGGACAAGTTCCACAGACGTCCTAAACGTTACCAGACGGGACAAGTTCCACCGACGTCTTGGACGTTACCAGACGGGACAAGTTCCACCGACGTCCTGGACGTTACCAGACGGGACAAGTTCCACCGACGTCCTGGACGTTACCAGACGGGACAAGTTCCACCGAGGTGTTGCCATACAATTATCATTTTAATTTTCAATATTTGTTATGTATGGACAAACTTCATGATAATTCTTGTAAAAAACTTTGTACTTCCGTCGTAACTTAAAATTAAAAAAAAATATTTGAAATCTGATAATTATTAAAAAAAAATCATGATAATAAAATCTCCCCTTACATGACGTTGTTGTTGATGGTTCTCGTGGTTCTGTTTCTTGCAGGTAATACTACTAATGATGTTTCTGGTGGTTCTTCTGTTGTTATGATGGATCTGGTGGTTCTTATGTCATTATGATATTTCTGAAAATTCATCTGTTATGATGTTTCTGGTGGATCTTCTGTTATGATGTTTCTGGTGGTTCATCTGTTATGATGTTTCTGGTGGTTCTTCAGTTGTTATGATGTTTCTGGAAGTTCTGTTGCTATGATGTTTCTGCTGATTCTTCTGTTATGATGGTTCCGATGGTTCTGCTCTTATTATTGATGTTCATGTAGATATTTCCTGTAAATCTGGTGTTGTTAATTCTGATGTTGATGATTTTCTTATGATGTTGTTGTAACTACTCATGTTGATGTTGTTGTAACTACTCATGTTGATGTTGTTGTAACTACTCATGTTGATGTTGTTGTAACTACTCATGTTGATGTTGGTGTAACTACTCATGTTGATGTTGGTGTAACTACTCATGTTGTTGTTGTAACTACTCATGTTGATGTTGTTGTAACTACTCATGTTGTTGTTGTTGTAACTACTCATGTTGATGTTGGTGTAACTACTCATGTTGTTGTTGTAACTACTCATGTTGTTGTAACTACTCATGTTGATGTTGTTGTAACTACTCATGTTCTTGTTGTTGTTGTAACTATTCATGTTGATGTTGGTGTAACTACTCATGTTGTTGTTGTAACTACTCATGTTGTTGTAACTACTCATGTTGATGTTGTTGTAACTACTCATCTTCATTGTGAAGACTCACCCAGCCCTGTAACAACTTCAGACAGTATTACCAAGGCTGGCTCCTCAGGAAAATTAATGTATAGAAAAAGAATAAAAACTGACAAACATAAACACATTATTATTTAGAAAATATAAAATATAAAACACTTAAATATGAAATATTAATCCTACATTAAAGAAAATGAAAAATGAAAAATATAAATGATAACTGAATTCAACGCTAATATAAATGTATATAAAACGTGGGTGTCTGGTGTTGGTGACACTGCGTGTTGTTGAAATCGTAGCCGTTGCTGATGATGAGGGGGGGGGATCGCAGGTGTTGATGACAACCCACCGGCTCGTTCTTCACAGATTTTCTAGCCGTAATAATCCTTCCAGATGACATGAAAGCAGGTTTTCTAAACTGCAATGATGAGGGGTTATATCCTGCTACTTGCATGCACAAACAGGTAAGTGGATCAAAATTTGGGACATCTCAGAACGTTAGTCCGTCTCCTTCAATTCTACTCGTTGATTGGCAGGTGACCCTCTCTGTCATCCAAGCTGGAAAGATAGACAGGTTACCCACTGCTTAAGAAATCACTCTCCATTATAAGTACAATACCTAAAAGATGTGGTGACTATTACAACAGTCAACTTAGAGCAAGACTGAAAGGACTAAGTTTATTATTGGTCAAAAGTGAAGCTTTCAACCAATAAATCCACTAGAATACAGGGCAGGCATGTATTAAAAGTTTTGGGGTTGGGACGTGATCTATGATTACTGTTTGGGACCGGAGCCCCCCATACGTCACCTTTCGGGGGGGGGGAGAAGAAGGGGGGGAAAGGGGATGGGGAGCTAGACTGACCCTCCCTTTAACCCAGCAGCCGGCAAGCAAACTACATTTTTGGGGGAGGGAAAAAAGGGGGGGAATAGTGGGGGGCGGGATTTAAAACCCCCCCTTAACAACAGCCGGCAATGAAACTACATTTTTGGGGGTGGGGGAAAAAGCGGGGGGAATAGCGGACTTAAATTCCCTATTTACGGTTCAAATTTAATTTTTAGCCGGGTTAGTGCACTCCGAAAAACCCCAAACACTTTCATAAATGAAAGGAAGGGTTTTCCAAATTAGAAATGTATGGCACAAATAATTTACTCATCTTTTCAAGTTTCTTTTTAATTTAAAACCCCTTAAAATCCTTTAAAATCATAAATATCTTTTAAAAATATCAATGCAAAACTTTCCTTCACACAAGAAAACTTTTAAAAATAAATGTACAGTCAATATGGCCCACTACACTTAAAATGATCAAAAAAAAAAATATTACGCTTCCTCAATAGAACTTTAACTTGTGTCAATACAAAATTGAGAATTAACACTTTTCACTGAGTAACCCCCCTGGCATAAGAAATAATACAAATTTCAAAGCTTGAACTGGTCCCCAATCGTAACCTGAAGATAACAGATATGTTTGTCAAAGACTTCAAAATAACCACAAGCTGGATCGGGGATTTCTAAAACCCCAAATTCTCTTTTCAATGAGAATAAGGCGGAGTACAGGAGGGAGCTCAGTCAATGCACACGAGTCGCAGAAAAGGTGAACTCCATAACAAAAAATTCCTTCATGACATCAACTCGTCAAAAGGGGGAGGGGGTAGAGCGGTGCAAACTACCCACCAAGGAGATACCTTTTTTAAAAAACCTTACCAGGTGTACCTACCTAACACATTACTCAAGATATATATAATAATCATACCGGTAATTCCTAAACAGATATTATAAACTAGGGGAAAATCTTTAATTTAGCTAATTTTAAAAAGAAACCCAGAGTATAATATTAAGTGGATAATATATAAATTAATCACATTAGACCTTGTTCAAACACCCCCCCCCCCCCCTTTGGGGGACAAAAACTTTCGCCGTAAAAGAGGACTTAAAAACAAAATATAACCAAAATACAAGTCTTTCCTCTACAAAGCCCCCTGATGACAAATTTTTGCTTCTCCAACAAAAAAATTAAAATCGGGTGTCGCCAAACCACTTATGTGTAGACACATGTAACCAGAGCTTCTGAAGAGGTTTTTTCTCAAAAAAAGGCCTTAAGTGACCATTGGACAGGAGAAGTCAGGGAAGACAACAGGGACTGCCCCACAGAAATAATTGGGGATACCTATGGTGGCTTACGGACAGGTCCCCTCAGGGTTACAAGAATCAATAACTAAAAAAGTAAACAAATAGCATTAAGAAAATGCATTAAACAAATACATACCTATAAAAATGCATTACAAATCCTCTTTTAAATTCAAATTTAATTACATGTTTTTAAGGGACGGACAGAGGTCAGCAATAACATTATCAGCTCCTCTAATAGGGGTAATACTTAAGAAAAAGGTTGTATCCAAGGGGCCCACTTTGTTTTCAGCTTTCTTAGCCTTCAGGTGTTTTAAAAAGGTTAAGGGTTATATCTTTTTTTTACTCTAATTTTATGAGGGGTAGCCCCCGAGATAGACCCAAAGTTTTTTCCAAAGGGCTAAGACCAATGCTAGTCCTCCTTTTCAAGGGTTGCATAATTTAATTGATGGTTTTTTTAAAAATTTTGGGGGGGAAAAAAACAACGGGGTGTAAAAGTCAGAAGAGGGGGAATTTTGTAGAAGGACAGCACCGACGCAAACTCCCTGGCACCACTTTAAAGTAAAGGGAGCGAAAACACCGGACTCTGTAAACGGAAGGAACCAATAGACCTTTAGAGAGTAAAGGAAAATTTCACTTGTAGTCTCCTTTTTAAAAAGGAACTTTAGAACTTGTAATTTAAAACAGCGGTGCTGCCATTTTGCGAAAAATTGGGGCAAAACCGCAGTATAACCGGGGCCATCCCTAGAAACCCCTGTACCCTTTCTTGCCTGTGGAGCGGGAAAATCCACAATAGCAGAAATTTTTGCATTAAGGGGGGGAAACCGTGCCTTGCCCTATTTTAAAATCCCAGATATTTATCCGGGCCTGACCAAACTCACACTTGGCAAGGTTGACGGTAAATGGGGGGTCACTAGCCTTTTCAAGAGTGCTTCCAGCCGAATCAGGGGTTGAGGGCCATCATCGCTGAATACTACTAGATCATCTAGGGAGGCTTCCGTTCCTTCCAAGCATTTTTGCCGATTCAAAAGCCTCTGGGAAGGGCGAGGCAGCGTTGCAGAGCCCCAAGGCATCACCCTGTATTGAACAGCCCCAGGCACGGTGAAAGAAGAAATCCCTCGCTCGAGGCGATAAAGGCACTTGATAAAAACCACGCAGGGGGTCCCAAACGACTGACAACTTACACGGAACGCTGTCTATTTTTAGGTCGTCAACCCTGGGAAGGGGGAATCCGTCAGGCACGTTGGGAATTTTCTTTCCGATAGTCGGGACACATTCTAAAGAACCGTTTCCCACTTAGTACAAGGACACACGGTGAACCCAAGGGCTTTTGCTATGTTATTCAAACCAGATCGAACAAAAAACTTATTTTCCTTTCCCCCCAAAAAGCTTTATTTTTTTACTGGGGTGACTCAATGGGGCTTGTTTTTAATCGGAGCACTCCTCGCACGTCAACATCGGGATCCCCATGGTCATGTCTGGGGACATCTCCAAAGAGACTTCCATAAGTGGAAATCAAGTCTCGATTTTACTTTAAACTTCCTTTTCAAGTTCCGAATACTCATCTAAGGTTTCCATTTTCCGATTCTTCATCTTTCTCTAAATCCACGTGAAAAAATCTTTTTTACTCGAGCACCTTCCGGTACCTCACCGCAGCCACAGGAACAAGTCCCTCGTAGTAATTTTTTTAAGCTGATTTATATGGAAGTTCGGGTCGACTTTCCCCTTTTTCCTGGGGTCCTTTCCACGTAATTACCTTACTCCCCTCTAATCACCTCCTTGGACCCTCATACTTGGGGGTTTCAAAAGGGATGGCCTGGGCCCCGGGTTTAAAGCTAACACTTTGTCTCCCACATTTAATGAACGCTCAACAGCAGTCTTTTCATAAGTTTGTTTTTATCGGTTTTTTAGCTTTTTTGGGGGTTGTCAGCGGCCAATTGCCGAGTAAAAACCAAGTGTTTTTTTTTCATTGCCGAGGGGGTAAAAAATAAAAAAGGGTCCATTTTTCCCAGACCATACGTCCTTTAACATTACTAACGGTCCTCGGGACCGCAACCATAAATAGTTCAAAAGGATTAAACCAAACCTCCTGTTCGCTCTCTTTAAGGCAAGGAGGAGGAAAGGAATACCTTTATCCCCGTCCTTGAGAACTGCTCACAAGTAGCCCCATCATGACTTCAGGGTTTGGGAAAACCCCTCTTGACACCCGGGTTTTGGGGGCTATATCTGTTGAAACAATGGGGTTTTAAATCCCCACCCCTGGACCCAAACTTCACGGAAAATTTTTTATGTGAAAACGTCCCTCTGTCAGATTGAAACTCCTTTGGGGAAACCAACTGGGCGAAGAAACAAAATAGGACTCTCACAAAAGCCTTGGGACTAAACTTCGAAGGGGCACACCTCTGGATACCGAGTATCGTATCCATTATAGAAGAAAATTGATTGCCAAGCCTAGTTTTTTTGGGGGAGGTCCCACACAGTCTATTACGACCGAAGAAGGGTTCGCCTTCTACGGCAATAGGTAAAGGGGCGCAGGAGGAGGTTTATGCGCAGGCTTTCCAATGAGCTGGCAAATAGCACAGTTTCTCAAGTACCAGTCACGGTATCCTTCATCTTGGGCCAGAAGAAATATCGGGCTAATTTTCCTAAAGTCTTTCTTATTCCCAAGTGTCCGCCCATGGGGCTAGAATGTGCCACTTCCAATGCTAACTCCCGAAACCGGACAGGTAAAACCAAAAGCTGTTTTGGCTTGAGACATGAATTAGCTGAAGTCGACGGAAATTTCTTCATCAGGATACCGTCAGAGTAATGAAAACATTCTTCCTTACCCTCAGCTTCCAGGTTAGTGCACTCCGTAACAACACACTTCATAGAATGAAAGGATATGGTTCCAAACTTAGAAATGTATGGCACAAATAATAGTTACTCAGTCTTTTCAAGTTTCTTTTTATTTAAAAGCTTAAATACTTTAGATATTCATAAATATCTATTAAATATCAATGTCAGAAACTTTCCTTCACACAAGAAAACTCTTAAATAGAATGTACATGTCAATATGGTCACTACACTTGATAATGATCAGAGGAATATTACCGCTTCCTCAATAGTAACATTACTTGTGTGCAAGTACATATATTGAGAATTAACACTTTCACTGAGTAACTCCCTGGCAAAAGAATATATCACAAAGTCTAAGCTTGACACTGGTCGTCACATCGTAACCTGAAGATAACAGTATATGATTGTCAGAAGACTTCACAATAAACCACAAGCTGGATCAGGAGTTTCATAACCCAAATTCTCTATTCAAGTGAGAATAAGGCGGAGTACTAGGAGGGTAGCTCAGTCAATGCACACTGATTCAGCAGAGAGAGTGAACTGCCATATACAGTAAATTCCTTCATGACATCAACTCGTCAAAAGGGGGAGAGGGTAGAGCGGTGCAAACTACCCACCAATGGAGATACCTTGTTATAAACCTTAGCCAGGTGTACCTACCTAACACATTACTCAAGATATATATATATATATACATCATACCCGGGTATATTCCTAAATCAGATATTATAAACTAGTGGAATCTTTAATTTAGCTAATATTAAAGAAACCCAGAGTATAATATTAAGTGGATAATACATATAAATTAATCACATTATGACCTTGGTCATAACACCCTACCTTAACAAGTAGCTGGCAATGAAACTATTGTTACTATATACTCCCTCGCTACTCCTATATATTGAACATTTCCCTCACATTGATGTTGTTGTAACTACTCATGTTGATGTTGTTGTAACTACTCATGTTGTTGTTGTTGTAACTACTCATGTTGTTGTTGTAACTACTCATGTTGATGTTGTAACTATTTATGATGATGTAACTACTCATGTTGTTATAGTAACTATTCATGCTGATGCTGTTGTAACACAATATAATAATGTTGTAACTACTCATGTTGCTGCTGCTGTAACTAATCCTGGTGATGCCGTTGTAACTACTCAGGTTGATATAGTACTACTCATGCTGATGCTGTAACTACTCATGTAGATGCTCTTGTAACTACTCATATTGATGCTGTTGTAACTAATCCTGTTGATGTTGATGTAACTAATCCTGTTGATGTTGTTGTAACTACTCATGTTGATGCTGTTATAACTACACATGATTAACACCATGTTGATCTTTGAACAATCACGCTGCCGTTTTTAAAAAACACATGATGTTGTAACTATTCATGTTGATATTATAACTACTCATGTTTATGCTGTTGTAACTACACATGATGTTGTAACTACTAATGTTGATGTAACTTCTTCTGTTGATATTGTAACTACTCACATTGATGGCGTTATAACTACTCATATTGATGTTGATGTTTTTTGTGGTTTTTCTCTTCTTATTTCTGACGTTATTTTGATGTTTCTGAAAATTCGAATCTTACCACTGATATTGCTAATGTTTCAGGTGGTTCTGTTATTTCTGGTGGTTCTGTAATTTCTGGTGGTTCTTTATTTCTGGGGGTTTTCTGTTATTTCTGGTGGTTCTGTAATTTCTGGTGGTTCTTTATTTCTGGTGGTTCTGTTATTTCTGGTGGTTCTGTAATTTCTGGTGGTTCTTTATTTCTGGTGGTTCTGTTATTTCTGGTGATTCTGTAATTTCTGGGGGTTCTTTATTTCTGGTGGTTCTGTTATTTCTGGTGGTTCTGTAATTTCTGGTGGTTCTTTATTTCTGGGGGTTCTGTTATTTCTGGTGGTTCTGTTATTCTGGTGGGGTTCTGAAATTTTCTGGTGGTTCTTTATTTCTGGTGCTTCTGTTATTTCTGGTGGTTCTGTTTTTTCTAGGGGTTCTGTTACTTCTGGGGGTTTTCTGTTATTTCTGGTGGTACTGTTATTTCTGGTTGTTCTGTTATTTCGATGGTTCGTTTTTTCTGGGGGTTTCTGGTATATTCTGGAGGTTCTGTAATTTTTGGTGGGTTCTGTTATTTTCGGGTGGTTCTGTTATTTCTGGTGGTTCTGTAATTTCTGGTGGTTCTTTATTTCTGATGGTTCTTTTTATTTCTGGGGGTTCTGTTATTTCTAGTGGTTCTGTTACTACGGGTGGTTCTGTTATTTCTGGTGGTTCTGTTATTTCGGGTTGTTCTGTTATTTCTGATGGTTCTGTTATTTCTGGAGGTTCTGGTATTTCTGGAGGTTCTGTAATTTTTGGTGGTTCTGTTATTTCTGGTGGTTCTGTTATTTCTGGTGGTTCTGAAATTTCTGGGGGTTCTTTATTTCTGGGGTTCTGTTATTTCTGGTGGTTCTTTTATTTCTAGTGGTTCTGTTTACTTCTGGTGGTTCTGTTATTTCTGGTGGTTCTGTTTATTTCTGGTGTTCTTTTATTCTGAGGGTTTGTTTATTTTCTGGAGGTTCTGGTATTTCTGGAGTTCTGTAATTTTTTGGTGTTCTGTTTTTTCTGGTGGTTCTGTTATTTCTGGTGGTTCTGATATTTCGGTGGTTCTGTTGTTTCTGTTGTTCCTTTATTTTCTTGTGGTTTCTTTATTTCTGGTGGCTCTGTTATTTCTAGTGATTCTGTTATTTCTGGTGGTGCTGTTATTTCTGGTGGTTCTGTTATATCTGGTGGTTCTGTAATTTCTGGTGGTTCTGTTATTTCTGGTAGTTCTGTTTATTTCTGGTATTTTCTGTTATTTCTAGTGGTTGTTATTTCTGGGGTTCTGTTATTTCTGGTGGTTCTGTTATTTCTTGTTGTTATTTCTGATGGTTCTGTTATTTCTGGTGGTTCTGTTATTTCTAGTGGTTCTGTTATTTCTGGTGGCTCTGTTATTTCTGGTGGTTCTGTTATTTCTGGTTGTTCTGTTATTTCTGGTGGCTCTGTTTTTTTCTGGTGGTTCGTTATTTCTTGAGGCTCTGTTATTTCTGGTGGTTCTGTTTTTTTTGAGTGGTTTTGTTATTTCAGGTGGTTCTGTTATTTCTGGTGGTTCTTTTATTTCGGGTGTTCTGTTATTTCTGGCGGTTCTGTTATTTCTGGTGGTTCTGTTATTTCTGATGGTTCTGTTATTTCGGTGGTTCTGTAATTTCTGGTGGTTCTGTTTATTTCTGGGGGTTTCTGTTATTTCTGGTGGTTCTGTTTTTTTCCCAGTGGTTCGGGTTATTTCTGGTGGTTCTGTTATTTCGGGCGGTTCTGTTATTTCTGGTTGTTCTGTTATTTCTGACGGTTCTGTTATTTCTGGTGGTTCTGTTATTTCTGGTGGATCTGTAATTTCTTAAGGTTCTGTTATTTCTAGTGGTTCTGTTGTTTCTAGTGGTTCTGTATTTCTGGTGGTTCTTTTATTTCTTGGGGTTCTTTTAAATTTCTAGTGGCTCTGTTATTTCAGTGATTCTGTTATTTCTGGTGGTTCTGTTATTCCTGGTGGTTCGTTGTTTCTGGTGGTTCTGTTATTTCTGGGGGGTTCTGTTATTTCTGGTGGTTCTTTTTATTTTTGGTGGTTCTTTTATTTCTGGTGGTTCTGTTATTTCTGGTAGTTCTGTTATTTCTTGTGGTTCTGTTATTTCTGGTGGTCTGTTATTTCTAAGTTGTTCTGTTATTTCGGTGGCTGTTATTTCTAGTGGTTCTGTTATTTCTGGTGATGCTGTTATTTCTGGTCTTTTCTGTTATTTTCTGGGGGTTCTGTAATTTCTGGTGGTCTGTTATTTCTGGTGGTTCTGTTATTTCTGGTGGTTCTGTTATTTCTAGTGGTTCTGTTATTTCTGGTGGTTCTGTTATTTCTGGTTGTTCTGTATTCATGAGGGGTTCTGTAATTTCTGGTGTTTTCTGTATTTTTTGGGTTCCTTATTTCTAGGGTTCTGTTATTTCTGGGGGTTCTGTTATTTCTAGTGGTTCCTTTTATTTCTGGTGGTTCTGTTATTTCTTGGGGTTCTGTAATTTCTACTGGCTCTGTTATTTCTAGTGGTTCTGTTATTTCTGGTCGTTCTGTTATTTCTGGTCGTTCGTTATTTCTGGTGGTTTCTGTTATTTTTCTGGTGGTTCTGTTATTTCTGGTGATTCTGTTATTTCTGGGGGTTCTTTTATTCTGGTGGTTCTGTATTTCTGGTATTCTGTTTTTTCCCTTGGGGTTTTGTTATTTCTAGTGGTTCTGTTATTTCTAGTTGTTCTGTTATTTCTGGTGGTTCTGTTATTTCTGGTGGTTCTGTTATTTCTGGTTGTTCTGTTATTTCTAGTGGTTCTGTTATTTCTGGTGGTTCTGTTATTTCTGGTGATTCTGTTATTTTTGGTGGTTCTGTTATTTCTAGTGGTTCTGTTATTTCTGGTGGCTCTGTTTATTTCTGACGGTTCTCTTTTTTCCTGGTGGTTCTTTTAATTTCTGGTTGTTCTTTATTTCTGGTGGGTTCTGTTATTTCTAGGGTTTCTGTTTTTCTGTTGTTGGGGGTTTTTCATTTCTGGTGGTTCTTTATTTCTGGTGGTTCTGTTATTTCGGTGGTTCTATTATTTCGGGTGGTTCTGTTACTTCTAGTGGTTCTGTTATTTTTGGTGGTTCTGTAATTTCTGGTTTTTTCGTTATTTCTGGTGGTTCTGTTATTTCTAGTGTTCTGTTATTTATGGGGGTTTTCTGTTATTTCTGGAGACTGTTTTTTTATGGTGCTTTGTTATTCCTGGTGGTTCTGTTATTTCTGGTGGTTCTGTTTATTTCTGAGGTTCTGTTATTTCTGGTGGTTCTGTTATTTCTGGTTGTTTTGTTATTTCTGGTGGTTCTGTTAATTTCTGGTGGTTCTGTTATTTGTGGTGGTTCTGTATTTTTGGTGGTTCTTTTATTTCTGGTGGTTCTTTATTTCTGGTAGTTCTCTTATTTCTTGTGGTTCCTGTTATTTTTGGGGGTTATGTTATTTCTAGTTGTTCCTGTTATTTCTGGAGGCTGTTATTTTCTAGTGGTACGTTATTTCCCTGGTGGTTCTGTTATTCTTGTGGTTCTGTTATTTCTGGTGGTTCTGTAATTTCTGGTGGTTCTGTTATTTCTGGAGGTTCTGTTTTTTCTGGTGGTTCGTTATTTCTATTTGATTCTGTTATTTCTGGGGGTTTCCCTGTTATTTCGGGTTGTTCTGTTATTTAGATGGTTCTGAAATTTTTCTGGGGGTTCTGGTTATTTCTTGTGGTTCTCTTATTTCTAGTGGTTCTGTTATTCTGGGGGTTTTCTGTTATTTTCTAGTGGTTCCGTTTTTTTCTAGTGGTTCTGTTATTTCTTGTGGTTCTAAAATTTCTACTGGCTCTGTTTTTTCTAGTGGTTCTGTTATTTGTGGTCGTTCTGTTATTTCTGGTCGTTCGTTTTTTTCCTGGTCGTTCTGTTATTTCTGGGTTCTTTTTATTTCTGGTGATTCTGTTTTTTTCCTGGTGGTTCTTTTATTTCGGGTGGTTGTGTTATTTCTGGTAGTTCTGTATTTCTTGTGGTTCTGTTATTTCTAGTTGTTCTGTTATTTCTAGTTGTTCCCCTTATTTCTGGTGTTTCTGTATTCCTGGTGGTTCTGTTATTTCTGGTTGTTCTGTTTTTTCTAGTGGTTCTGTTTATTTCTGAGGGTTTTCTGTTATTTCTTGTGATTCTGTTATTTTTGGTGGTTCTGTTATTTTTGGTGGTTCTGTTATTTCTGGTGGCTCTGTTATTTCTGACGGTTCTGTTATTTCCTGGGTTTCTTTTATTTCCTGGTTGTTCTGTTATTTCCTGAGGTTCATTACTTCTATGGGTTCTGTTATTTCTGGTGGTTCGTTATTCTGGGGGTTCTTTATTTTCGGTGGTTCTATTATTTCTGGTGGTTCTGTTATTTCTAGTGGTTCTGTTATTTTTGGTGGTTCTGTTATTTCTGGTTGTTCGTTTTTTCCCTGGGGGTTCTGTTAATTTCTAGTGTTCTGTTATTTATGGTGGTTCTGATATTTCTGGTGACTGTTATTTTTGGTGGTTCTGTTATTTCTGGGGGCTTCTGTTATTTTTCGGGGTTCTGTTATTTCTGATGGTTCTGTTTATTTCTGGTGGTTCTGTTATTTAGGGTTTGTTCTGTTATTTCTGGTGATTCTGGTATTTCTGGTGGTTCTGTTATTTCTGGTTTTTTCTGTTATTTATGGTGGTTCTTTTTATTTCTGGTGTTTCTGTTATTTCCCTGGTTGTCTGTTTATTTCTGGTGGTTCTGTTTTTTTCGGGTGGTTCTGTTATTTCTGGGGGTTTCTGTTATTTCTTGTGGTTCTGTTATTTCCGGTGGCTCTGAAATTTCTAGTGATTCTGTTATTTCTGGGGGTGCTGTTATTTCTGGTGGTTCTGTTATTTCGGGTGGTTCTGTAATTTCTGGTGTTCTGTTATTTCTGGTATTCTGTTATTTCTGGTGTTCGTTAATTCTAGTGGATGTTATTTCTGGGGGTTATTTTATTTCTAGTGGTTCTGTTATTTATGGTGGTTCTGATATTTCTGGTGACTGTTATTTTTGGTGGTTCTGTTATTTCTGGTGCTTCTGTTTATTTTTCGTGTTCTGTTATTTCTGATGGTTCTGTTATTTCGGGTGGTTCTGTTATTTATGGTTGTTCTGTTATTTCTGGTGGTTCTGGTATTTCGGGTGGTTCGGGTTATTTCTGGTTGTTCTGTTATTTATGGTGGTTCTGTTTTTTTCCCTGTGTTTTCTGTTATTTCTGGTTGTTCTGTTTTTTTCTGGTGGTTCTGTTATTTCTGGTGGTTCCTGTTATTTCTGGTGGTTCTGTTATTTCTTGTGGTTCTGTTATTTCCGGTGGCTCTGATATTTCTAGTGATTCGGGTTATTTCTGGTGGTGCTGTTATTTCTGGTGGTTCTGTTATTTCTGGTGGTTCTGTAATTTCTGGTGGTTCTTTTATTTCTGGTAGTTCTGTTATTTCTGGGGGTTTCCCTGTTAAATTCCTAGTGGATGTTATTTCTGGTGGTTTTTTTTATTTCTGGTGGCTCGTTATTTCTTGTTGTTGTTATTTCTGATGGTTCTGTTATTTCTGGTGGTTCTGTTATTTCTAGGGGTTCTGTTTATTTCTGGTGGCTCTGTTATTTCGGGTGGTTCTGTTATTTCTGATGGTTCTGTTTTTTTCTGGTGGTTCTTTATTTCTTGTGGTTCTGTTATTTCTGGGGGTTCTGTTATTTTTAGTGGTTTTGTTATTTTGGTGTTCTGTTATTCTGGTAATTTTGTTATTTCTGGTGGTTCTGTTTTTTCTGGGGGTTTTCTGTTATTTCTGGTGGTTCTGTTATTTCGATGGTTCTGTTATTTCGGGTGGTTGTAATTTCGGGTTCTGTTATTTCTGGGGGTTCTGTTATTTCTGGTGGTTCTGTTAGTTCTAGTGGTTCTGTTATTTCCTGGTGGTTCTGTTATTTCTGGCGTTCTGTTATTTTCTGGTTTTTCTGTTATTTCTGAGGGTTCTGTTATTTCTGGCGGTTCTGTTATTTCTGGGGGATCTGTAATTTCGGGTGGTTCTGTTATTTTCTGGTGGTTCTGTTATTTCTAGTGGTTCTGTTATTTCTGGGGGTTCTGTTTATTTCTTGTGGTTCGTATTTCTAGGGGCTTCTGTTATTTCTATGATTCTGTTATTTCTGGGGGTTTTCTGTTTTTTCCCCTGGTGGTTCTGTTATTTCTGATGGTTCTGTTATTTCTGGTGGTTCTGTTATTTCTGGTGGTTCTGTTATTTTTGGTGGTTCTTTTATTTCTGGTGGTTCTTTTTATTTATGGTAGTTTCTGTTATTTCTTGTGTTCTGTTATTTCGGGTGGTTCTGTTATTTCTAGTTGTTCTTTATTTCTGGTGGCTGTTATTTCTAGTGGTTCGTTATTTCTGGTGGTGCTGTTATTTCTGGTCTTTCTGTTTATTTCTGGTGGTTCGTAATTTCTGGGGGCTTCTGTTTTTTCTGGTGGTTCTGTTATTTCTGGTGGTTCTGTTATTTCTAGTGGTTCTGTATTTCTGGTGGTTTTGTTATTTCTGGTTGTTCTGTTATTTATGATGGTCTGTAATTTCTGGTGGTTCTGTTTTCTTGTGGTTATCTTTTTTTCTAGTGGTTCTGTTATTTCTGGTGGTTCTGTTATTTTTTAGTGGTTCCTTTATTTTCTGGTGGTTCTGTTTTTTCCCTTGTGGTTCTGTAATTTCTACGGGCTCTGTTATTTCTAGGGGTTCTGTTATTTCTGGTCTTTCTGATTTTTCTGGCCGTTCTGTTATTTCTGGTGGTTCTGTTATTTCGGGTGGTTCTGGTTATTTCAGGTGATTCTGTTTATTTCTGGTGGTTCTTTTATTTCTGGTGGTTCTGTTATTTCTGGTAGTTCTGTCTTTTTCTTGTGGTTCGTTATTTCTAGTGGTTCTGTTATTTCTATGTTCGGGTTATTTCTGGTGGTTCTGTTATTTCTGGTGGTTTTTGTTTATTCTGGTTGTTCTTATTATTTCTAGGGGTTCTGTTATTTCTGGTGGTTCTGTTATTTCGGGGTGTTTCCCTGTTATTTTTGGTGGTTCTGTTATTTCTGGTGGTTCTGTTATTTCTGGTGGCTCTGTTATTTCGGACGGTTTCTGTTTTTTTCTGGTGGTTCTATTATTTCTGGTTGTTCTGTTATTTCGGGTGGTCTTGTTATTTTCTAGGGTTTCTTGTTATTTCTGGTGGTTCTGTTATTTCCGGTGGTTCTTGTTATTTCTGGGGGTTTTCTGTTATTTTCGGTGGTTCTATTATTTCTAGGGGTTCTGTTATTTCTAGTGGTTCTGTTATTTTTGGTGGTTCTGTTATTTCGGTTGTTCTGTTATTTCTGGTGGTTCTGTTATTCTAGTGGTTCTGTTATTATGTGGTTCTGTTATTTCTGGTGACTGTTATTTTGGGGGTTTTCTGTTATTTATGGTGGTTCTTGTTATTTCTGGTGGTTCTGTTATTTCTGATGGTTCTGTTATTTCTGGTCGTTCGTTTATTTCTGGTTGTTTCTGTTTTTTTCTGGTGGTTCTGTTATTTCTAGGGGTTCGTATTTCTTGGGGTTTTTCTGTTATTCTGTTATTTCTGTTATCTGGGGGTTTCCCTGTTATTTCGGGTGGTCTGTTTTCTGGTGGCTCTGTTATTCCGGTGGTTCTTATTTTCTGGTGGTTCTGTTTTTTCTGGTGGATCTGTTATTTCTAGTGGTTCTGTTATTTCTAGTGGTTCTTTATTTCTGATGGTTCTGTTATTTCTGGTGATTCTGTTATTTCTGGTGGTTCTGTTATTTCTAGTGGTTCTGTTATTTCTGGTGGTTCTGTTATTTCTGGTGGTTCTGCAGTTGTTGATATTTCTTTTGGTTCTACTGTTGTTATTACTGATTGTGAGGGAAAAGTTTAATATATAGGAGTAGCGAGGGAGTATATAGTAACAATAGTTTCATTGCCAGCTACTTGTTAAGGTAGGGTAACGCAAGCTCCCGCTATTCCCACCTTTTCCCCCCCCTGAAAGCGATAGTTTGATTGCCGGCTGCTTGTTAAGGTAGGGTAAGTCCAGCTCCCACTATTCCCCCCCCCCCTTTTTCCCCCTCCACGATAGTGGTAGTTTGCTTGCCGGCTGCTTGTTAAGGTAGGGTCAGTCTAGCTCCCACTATCCCTTCCCCTCCTTCTTCTCCCCCCCCCCCGAAAGGTGACGTGTGGGGCTCCGGTCCAAACAGTATCACGAGACTCACAGCTCCCAGCACTACTGTAAGTAAAATGCCTGCCTTTGTATTCAGTGGATTTATTGTTGAAAGCTTCACTTTGACCAGTTAAAACTTAGTCCTTTCAGTCCTTGCTCTAGGTTGACTGTTTGTAATAATCACCACATCTTTTTAGGTATTGTACTTATCATGGAAAAGTGATTTCTTAAGCAGGGGGTAACCTGTCTATCTTTCCACTTGGATGACAGAGAGGGTCACCTGTCAATCAACGAGTAGAATTGATGGAGATGGACTAACATCCTGAGACTTCCCCTTTTTGGTTTTTAAAACCTGTGCACCTGTATGAAATTGCCGGACGTAACCCCTCATCATTGCAGCGGTAAAGAACCTGCTTTCCTGTCATCGGATAGAAATTCAAGGCTATACTGTGAAGAACTAGCCAGTGGGTTGTCATCAACACCTGCGACCCCCTCCCCATCATCAGCAACGGCTACGATTTCAACAAGCAGTGTCACCAACACCAACACCCAAGTTTTATATTAGCTTTTGAATTCAGTTATCATTTATATTTTTCATTTTTCATTTTCTTTAATGTAGGATTAATATTTCGTATTTAAGTGTTTTATATTTTCTATATATTAAAGTTTTTTATGTTTTGTCTGTTATTTCTTTTCTATTCATTAATTTTCCTGAGGAGGAGCCAGCCGGGGTTTAATACTGTCTGAAGTTGTTACAGGGCTGAGTAAGTCTTCACACTGATATTGTTTTTATGTTTGTATGTTTTCTTTGTTTTGTATCTACTGTTACTGTTGTTCATGTTTCTGGTGGTTCTGCTTTTATTTCCAGAGGTTCTGCTGTTACTAGTACTGTTGCTGATGTTTCTGTTTAATGTGCTATTGCCACTAATGGAGTTCCTGATGATGTTTCTTGTGGATCTGCTGTTGTTACTTTGCTATTGTTGCCGATGTTGTTGTTGATGTTTCTGGAGGCTCGCTATTCAAACTTCTGATTTTGCTGATGTTAGTAGTGGTTCTGCTCTTGATACTACTGATGTTGTTGTAGATGTTAGTAATGGTTCTGCTGTTGATATTACTGATGTTGTAGATGTTAGTAGTGGTTCTGCTGTTGATACTACTGATGTTGTTGTAGATGTTAGTAGTGGTTCTGGTCTTGATACTACTGATGTTGTTGTAGATGTTATAGGGTTCTGCGTTGATATTACTGATTTTGGTAGATTTTAGTAGTGGTTCGCTGTTGAACTACTGATGTTGTTGTAGATGTTAGTAGGGGTTCGCTGTGATACTAACTGATGTTTTTGTAGATGTAGTAGGGTTCTGCTCTTGATACTACTAAAGGTTGTTGTAGATTTTAGAAGGGTTCTGCTGTTGATATACTGATGTTGTTGTAGATTTTAGTAGTGGTTCTGCTGTTGATACTACTGATGTTTGTTGTA
Source organism: Cherax quadricarinatus (assembly GCF_026875155.1). Taxonomy (NCBI): domain Eukaryota; kingdom Metazoa; phylum Arthropoda; class Malacostraca; order Decapoda; family Parastacidae; genus Cherax; species Cherax quadricarinatus. The sequence continues at coordinate 290,658 of NC_069439.1, read as the reverse complement.
GATTTAGTATGGTTCTGCTGTTGATACTACGATGTTTTTTGTAGATGTTTATAGTGGTTCATGCTGTTGATACAACTGAGTTGTAGATGTTAGTAGTGGTTTCTGCTGTTATACTACTGATGTTGTTGCTGATGTTAGTAGTGGTTTCGCTGTTGATACTTCTAATGTTGTTGTTGATTTTAGTAGGGGTTCCTGCTGTTGATACTACTGATTTTTGTTGCTGATGTTGTAGGGTTTTCGGCTGTTGATACTACTGAGTTTTGTTGATTTAGTTCGGTTCTGCTGTTGAAATCTGATTTTTGTTGCTGATTTTAGTAGTGGTTCTGCTTTTGATACACTGATGTTTTGAGTTTTTTTAAGTAGTGGTTTTTGCGTTAAAAATTTCTAAATGTTGTGAGGGTTATTGTTTTTCCCGCTTTTAATACAATTTGATGTTGTTGCTGATTTTTTAGAAATGGTTCTGCGTTATACTAACTAAAGGTTTTTTTTTTAGTTAAAGTAGGGTTCTGCTTTTTGGATAAATTTTTAAATTTGTTTGTTTTTGTTGTTACTTTTTTTTTGGTTTTTTTCCGCTGTTAATACAACAATGTTTTTGGGATTTTAGAGTTGGTTCTGCTTTTTGATCCCAACGATGTAGTTGTTATTTTAAAGGGTTTTTCTGTTAAAACTACTAAAGTATTTGTTGAAATTTTATTTATGGGGTTCTGGCTTTTTAATACTATTTAAAGATGTTGCTGTTTGTTTTTGGTTCGCGTTGATACTACTAAATGTTGTTTGTTAAATTTTTTATTTTGTGGTTCTGCGTTGAAACTACGATTTTTGTTGTTAAATTTTTATTTTGGTGGTTTTTCGTTAAAAATACTAAATTTTTTTGGGGAGTTATTTGGGGGTTCCTGTTGATACAACGGGTTTTGATTTTAAGAGGGAAGTAGGGGTTTCTGCTGTTGAAACACTGATTTTTTTTTGTGAGTTTATTGTGGTTCGCTTTTTGAAACTCCCCGGATTTTGTTGTGATTTTATTTGTGGTTCTGCTTTTTATACAAACTGATTTTGTCAATTTGTTTTTTGGGTTCTGCTGTTGAACAATTTGATTTTTGTTTTTTTATTCTTTATTGGTTCGGGCTTTTGGGTGTAAGTGGATTTTCTTTTTGTTTTCTGATGTTTGGGTTTTGGTAAGTGGGGGGTTTTTCGGTATTTCCTGATTTTTGCTAAAGTTCCCTTGGGGTTCGTTTTAAAACTACAAATTTGGTTGCTGTAAAAATTTCCCAGTGGTTCTGCTTTTTGTTAAAATATGATGACCCATATGGTTCATTTTTGTTTCTTAAATCAAAACAACTTTTTTGAAAATCCCGAATTTTGGGGGCCCCTCTGCTTTTTGGTTCCTACTGTTTCCCGCTGCTAATGTTTTCGTTTGGTTCACCCTGTTAAAAAGTGCTGTTTGCTGTTTTTTTCTAGGGGTTTCCCGGGGTTTTAACTCAGGGAAAATTGTTTATGATTTTTAGTTTTCACATTGTTGTTACTACTGTGAAATTTTCATTTTTTTAAACCTAAAAATTTTTTTACTTTTTTTCCCTTGTGGTTCTGCTTTTGTTACGGGTTATGCTGTCCTGATATTCGGGGGTTTTCTGTTGTTTATGCTCAAATGTTTTTGTTTATTTTTCCTGGGGGTTTTCTTTTGTTTTTTAAATAATCCCAACCCCATGCCCCTCACAAACTTGCTGATTTTGTTACTGTTTGGTTGCTGATTTTTTCCATATGCCCTTTGTTTTTGAAAATACTTATTTTTCTGATTTTGGGGGGGTGGTTCGGTTTGTTGTTATTTTTGACGTTACAAAATTTTTCCCAGGGTTATGTTTGTTTTTACTACTTATTTTGGCTGGGCTTAAGTGGGGGTTCTTCTGCCAAATTTAAAATTTGTGCGGGAAATTTTTTTTTTTTTTTTTTTTGGGGGGGGGGGGGGGAGGGGAAGGGGGAAAAAATTCTTTTCCCAATTTTTGGGTAATAATTAAATTTTTTTTTTTTTGGTTTGAAAAATGAAAGAAAAGGAAACCTTTGAGGGGGGTTTTTTTTTTTAAAAAGTTTTTAAAAACTTTTTTTAATGATGGTTATTAAGTTGCATTTTTTTTATACAGATATTTTCTGTGTAACCAAGGAAATTATTTATAGGATTTTTTTTTTTACCTGATGTTGGATTTACCAAATTATCTCCTTTCTTGATTTTTTTTGAGCTGAATGTTTGTACCTGTTAAGTGTTTACTCACCACAGACACTACTAGGTTAGAAGATACAAATATTTCTCTAACCTCATAAAGTAACCCCCCACCCTTACTTCCCCCCTTTCTTTATTCCTCTACAAATTCCCAAGAATTACCAAACCCATTAGAGAACTCTTAAGCCCCCCAACCCTAAACCCCAACCCTACCCCAAACCCCATCCCAACCACCCTACCAACCCTGCCCTCCTGAAACCTTTCCCTGCTACTCATCCCTCCTTATACTTTATGCCTGAAGTTTCCATCTGTACACCATTGATATTCAGTGAGAGTGAAGGCGGTCGGTGGTAAAAAACCAAACATGATGGAGTTTTCAATAAATAAAGGATCGATGCCTAGCTGATCCACTACGTTGATATATCCGCTTCCAAAATGGAAACGTGACAAGACTCAACACTCGTCCCCTTAACCACACATGTAGAGTGTGTTTGTAAATCGCCTACATGTAGTTTACAGGGTTCAAGTCACAGCTCACGCCCCCCGCTGTTCCCTGGTCGATACTAAGTCCACTTCTTTTTCAAGAGCCTTATCGTACCTCTTTTTGAAGCTATATATGGACTCTTTCTCCACACAAAACTAAGCAATTATTTGACTGATGTTGCGCCTCAGGAGATTTCTCGGGATGATAAAACACCCCCTAGATTTTTTTCCCCTTGAGGTGAGGTTAGCAATCTTTGACCCTCGAGCCTGTACTCCATCTGTTGTCTTTCGTGGCCTTCCCAAAGCCTCATACATTGCACTTGGTAGGGTAAAACTCCAGAAGCAATATGTTGGCCCAGCTTGCAACTTGTCTGATCCTTGGGCACGCCTTTCCTGTTCCTCGTTCTTTTTCTTTTCTCATTAGTTTCAAAATGTAAGCAAGAAAACCTCTGAATCTATCTTTTTCCACCCATGATTTTAAATTTCACATATAAAAGAAACAGCCCCTGCCCTAGGACTAACCCTCGTGGAACCCCACTCGACACATGCGCCGACTTGACATCTCATCACATACCATCCCTCGTTTTTTCTAACTCTCGGTATTCCGTATCCACTGTAGTGTTTCTCCTGCTATTCTTGTGGTTTTTTATACCAGTTTTGTTGTAGGGTACTGCCCAAAAAGGGCTTCCTAAATCCAAGAAAATGCAGTCTATCCATTCTCTGTCTGTCTCCTGCCCCAACTTATGCTTTCTTGTTTTTTAGAACTTTAGTAGGTTTTGATACAAGATTTTCTTTTCTCAATTCGTGAAGGAGGTCATGAATGAGCTCTTTCTTTTCCTGGGTTTGCTCGACCACTTTTCCCTCCTGATAACACTGGTCAAAAAATTTTCGAAAAGTTGCATGATTCTTTTCATTTTTCAAGTTGATATTTGGATTCAGTCCTGAATCCAAATATCACCTTGAAAAATGCTTATTCGCTATAGTGTAAAAGATACCAGACATGTGATATTTGGTTATTTTATTTGTTTTAAAAACTCTAAATTCGACCTACTCTCTCCCTTTTTGTTTGACACCTACAGTGGCTGAAGAATCATCTTTGCCAATGTCCAGCAATATCCTGTATTCTATGGGGCAAAAGTATTCTTTTGCCCTATTTGCATGGTAGCATTTTTTCATGGGGGAAATAAACATGGATAAACCTCTCACTATGTTCATCACTAACTACCTTACAGTTTGCTGGAAAAAAGTTTAAATGTGAATCCTAAAATTGATTTTAAGTGACATGTTGTATCCCATGTTCTTGTAAGCCTTGAAAGAGGGTTTTTCCACCAATTCTTCATAGTTACCTTCCTTTTTGTTTTCCGAGAAAACCCTTCGTCACTAACAATGAATGTTTCCCCAGCAGCTTTCTCCTCTCCATGAACATCTGATACGAAGTCACCATCTTTAAGAAGCTCTCGAATCTGAGGACATGGGAAGACTCCCTCTCGTAGCTTTCCTCATGATGGGAATTTTGATGCTAAATACTTGGATCTTAAGCGGATTTGCCCATAGCTTTCACAAAGCTTTTCCATGAGCTGGAGTTTTCATGTGTAGTGGTGGTAGCAAAAAATTTTTTTTGGTTCAATGAGAGGTGGATGTTGAACATTTTTCATCCCAGGTTTTTTAATGATTGACGAGGAGGTCAGTCTCTCCTATGTAGTGAGAACCCTTGCACGCCGAACCCATTCCAAAAGAAGGCAGCAGTTTCTAAGTGTATCCGCCCTGGCAAGCCCATCACAAGAGCAACAACAGAACACCACAGAACTGCCATTGATGTTCTTTCAACATTCGTTTTTGAAGAATCTATGACCAGCCTCCAGTGACTGGGTTCATAGTAGATGCCAAGTGCTTCCATCAGACCATTGATAATGCTGCAGGCCACTAAATCACCTTCCAAATTACGAAGAATTGTTGAACTGCTGCTGACGGTCACGAAATTTTAAAATTTTTTCACATCAGCTGCTAGGAATTCCACTGTTGAAGACGAGAGCCTTAAAATATAAACTTGCACAGCGCAGCCACCTTCTATGACTGCGGGAACAATAATGAAGGGCAGTGAGACTGTGAGTGTGGTAAGAAACACACAGCTGCAACCCAAATTTGGGAAAGCCTGTTGGACACGTAAGTAAAATACTGACAAGTAGATCTAACAATTTTAAACCCATGATATTCATTATAAGTGACCAAAAATTAGATGGAAATTGCTTTTTCTTGGTCTCGGAAGCATTTTGGTTGTTAACTAGTGATTATAAAAATTTAAAATCTTAAACTTTGGGTAGAATATAAGCTGTGTTTGACGAATCATCGACAGCTTACAACATAACCAGAAAAAAAAGCCCAGATGGTGTAAGTTGATCGCGTGGTGTAATCTAATCCTTTTATTCCTTTCTGCTTATTTTACTTTCGCATTCCTGATAACGGGGAGAAATCACAAAAGCCCTTGGAACCCTCCATTCTTTGTTTTTTCACAGTGGTTGTTCTGCATATATACATATATGCATATTGCAAAAATTCGACATATTTTTAAATGAAGATATCTTCAGAGAATACTAAATGGTCAACTTATTGATCCCCCTATAGTATCTAGCCTGTTTCTGGTTTTGGAACAGTTTTTTGAAACAGTGTTTTTCTAGTTCAGATATCCCGTAAAATTAACTGCTTTTTCAATAGCGTTTTAAGATTGTAACCCGAATACAATCCAACCAAATAAAAGTTGAGATATTTAAAAAATAAAAGGGGCTAGATGGGAATAATGTCAGTTAATATAACTTAATAATTAAGGAGAAACCCGCTCCTACAATAATTTTTGGAGTATAACTTAGTATAATTATAGATCATAGTTTTTTCTGTACATTTAATCATATGTGGGAATTAGCACATTTGATAAGTACGTGCTACTCTTAATATGTACCATCTGGTACGTTGCTATGAGGCCCGCAAAGCCTGCACTTCATCGAGCCTCTCACCGCGAAGTTGAAGCTCTTCCTTAAGCCGAAAGTCTCTTCGCATTCCTCCAGTAATTATAGTTCCCCAACAGCTCTCGTTTTCGACCTCGGAGCCTAGTTTCTCATCCTCTCTCTAGCTCTCACACGAAGCGGGGGTTCACCCCCCCTTCCTTGTGAGTCCACTATTCGCCTGTTCCCTCCAGGTTTCTTCTTCTTCTCGAGGCCCTTCCGGGCTCCTTCCACTTCCGTTTCCCCACAGGTCCTTTTTCTTCTCTCTCCGCCGTCGCATCTCCCCAGCTTCATATCCCCTCCCCCTTTTATACCTATTTGGTTCCTCTCCATTGTCTCCCCGATGTCTACTCGCTTTTCCCTCACCTGTCTCTGAAGTTATGGTACGGCGTCTTCACTGTTCGCTGGAACATTCCCAAACTATCTCCAGATTCATTGAGGAGACAAAAACCCCTTTATGGCCCTCTTATTTTATACACCCTCGCAACAATCTTTTCCTTCACAACATTCCGATTCTTTCCCTGTTTACTCCCCTTTCCCCTTGCCTCCACATGTTGATTGACCCTACTAACCCATAGATTTTTATCACTTTTTGCCCCCTCATTTTTTTGGGAAAACCACTTTTTGTGAATA